>JABASH010005385.1:0-12219 GCA_019776445.1 Tomocerus maximus | reverse complement strand
TTGTCCGGACGAAATTAGTTTTGCCCTGGATAAAACCAATTTTGTCCAATTTAGTCCATGGACAAAATTAATTTCTTCCAGGACAAAAATGGACAAAATTAATTTCATCCAGGATAAAACAACTTTTGACTTTCATCCACCGCAAACCTGTTTTTACTACTTTATACGTTTTGACCATTTTGTGGGCGTCTTGACCGGGCTGTTTTGGCTACCAGCGGTTTGTATTGTACCCCGATCCGTTTTAGTTTCAGCAGAAATGTTTTGGAATTGTAGAACTTTGAAAAGATCGGTGTATCGGCCGATTTGAGAATTTACGCCCCAGAGATTCCGATGCATCGGCAAAGCATCAAAATGATCGGCAGCCGATGCATCGGCATCTAGTTTTAATACGGATGTTTAGCTAAATAAAAACGGTAAGGTATACACCAAGTATAACTACAGGAGTTAGATACATTATGTGCATATATCCTTATAAAATATAGTACATGTACACGTCCACAATTTGTTGACGTAGGTATTTTGGAGAATCGGAGGATGAGGAATGCATTATTGGCTGGCTAAATAAGATGAGGGAATTCCTAATACATTAATGTTATGTGGAGGCAGACACGTTCTATCTATCTGTAGGAATATCTATTCCAGACAAGATGGCAAGTATATATAAATATCTACTAAGTATATATAAGTATATAATACAATACTGATTAGTGGGTTAGCAGTTTAGTATACTGAGGGAGAAGGAGGCAAGGGATAGATAGATAGATCATTTGGTGGGCAGGGTGGATGGACGGAGAGATACACTTCTCCTTCCTCCTCTTCCACATCTATCTGTCTATTCCCACCGACAGAGAGGAGTCAGTTGATATAATTTAGCTATTTAAGTCCACTCTCCTATGTTCTGTTGAGTCAGATGAATCTGCCTCACTCAACTCAGATATGCTCCATCCATACGTCCTTCTTATAGTACAAATCGAAGGATGAAACGGATTACATTATAAAATACTAGACTACACATTATAATATCCATCAACACTGTTCTATGCTGCCACACTTGCTCAAAAAGGTTCCCGAACCTTTGTGGTTCTGAACCGAACCAGTTTGGGTTCCGTTGGCCTCAATTTTCCCTTATATCCGGTTCGGTTTTATTCGCCCGAAATTTTTAGAGATTCGGTTCAGTCCGCATAAAATTATTGGAGCCAGTGGTTCCATTTAGGTTCAGTTTGCTCTGTATTGTTCGGGGGTTCGGTTAGCTCATATGTTGAAGTTTCGATAAAGTCAAATGCTTTGCAGAATTATATTTTAAAGATATAGATGCCTATATAGTTACCATATATGTTACACCTTACATTATACCTGTATTGGTTTGCTAACGTACCTAACCGGTTCGGGCTCGGTTGGCACTTCACAGCTAAAGGCCACTTTATACTTCTCCATTTTATTTCGGAAACAATTTTTAGTATTACTTACTAAACAAACTGTAGTGACGTCAGAAATTGCGATAAAGATATGAATAGGAAGAGTATACGCGGACTTTAACTAATGTGGGCGTTTTGAAATGAAAATGTCATTGGAGGTGTGTTAGCATCAATAGTGGATTTGACAGAAATTATAAACTGAATCATTATGTAAAGAATGTCTAGTATAGATGGATTTTAAAGTTGGCTATGGCTAGAGTGATTTGCATAGCAGTACTAGCAGTAGTGGTGTTTGAATAAAGGTTGGATGAGAAAGTGTTGGGTCCTCTTGTCCGAGTTGATAGTGAAATATGTTATGTGAGTGAGCATCAGAACAACACACGAGAGTGGGTGTAGGAAATGGATCTATAGAGTAGAGAGAGAGCTTTGGGGTTCACCAGCTCTGGATGTTGAGTCGCTGGAAGGGGCATGTTGAATGGGGAGATAAGGAGATTAGGAGAAAGCCGATCTTGTACATAATGCATAAATATCTTTGGTCTCAAATTAAAGTGCTCCTCCTCTCTTAATCCCCCATCATCATCATCATATTCCTATACTCCTACCCGCCAACAACAAATTCCGCACGGTGACAACAACCCTCCATCCACTCCGCCATCACCAACTGCCCCGCCCAATCCTTTCCTCCGCAAATAAATTATGTAAAAGCAGCATAAATTAATGAAATATAATTACTTTATTAAAATAATTCAGGAAATGTGCTTTGAACAAATTATTTTGAGGAATTCAAGTTGAACCCTCCACAGCTGCAATATCTTCTGACTGATCTAATGGCAAATTAAATCTTTGGCTATTGAATGAAATTGGAAATCGTTGAACAGGGTTTCGCGGACGAGGGTCCGCCCGGCAAATATTGTAGTTACCCGCCAGGAAGAAGGCGTCGTGCGGAGTGACAACCCCTTTGTCTCCACAACGGAGTCTCTTGGCCCACCCAGGCACACAATCATTGTCACTGTCAAGGAAATGAATAGTGTCTGTGTCAAAAGTCACGAGTGCCGGAGAGCGATCTTGCTCCATCATCAATCTCCATGCATTCCCCATCCATCCACACAACTTCCCTCCTCCTGCCTACTCTACTGCATTTACTATCCATACTGGATTCCATTTAATATTGAGTTCACTCTAGTTAAACTTAATCTTAACCTCTCTCTATCCCCTAATCAATACACTTTGACTAATAATAATAACTCTTGTCAATGCCGCCGTGCTAAATAGATACAAAACAAAATAGTGGTCTTCCAGTTGATAGATCTCTTATTAAATATTATTTCAATCAATCTAATACATTAAGCGAGCACTCCGTCCTCCTCCTCACTTGCACAATGATAGAGGAACAAGTGATATCCCACTTCTCTCTTCTCCCCGCTCCCTCACTCCGACCGATCCCAATGTCTTATATTTTGGGGAGATGGGAGAAAACACGGAACTTGCATCGTTGCATCCGACCGAACTCACTCAACTATCCCTGCCTGCTTGATCCGTGGTGTAGTAAATATCTTGACAGTGTGTGTGACAACAAGTGGAACGATCTTTTCTCTACTCCTCTGCCTCCGATGAAAGACAAACGAAAACGGGCAGGCAGGCGAGGTCGACGGGGGAATGTCAACTCGCCCCATTCCCCCACAACAACCCTTATTATTATTAATTCCTCCCCGAATTAGCCTTACTAATCAATTTCCTGGCTGCGCTGACCGATTCACTCAACTACGGAGGCTAAACTGAATTAATCATCCACTACATCTACTTGAGTACATTTTCCGTTATCTGCGTGTCACTATGAACTGACCGAGCAAGATGCAAGCAATAAAATTAATTTAATAATTTTTGAAGGAAATTCTGCCCACACTTTTTCAAGATGTCCATCAAGAGTAAGTACTAGGTAGTTTTGAATTAGAATCCGATGTATTTATGTGAATACATTTGTTATGAAACATATAAACCAAATTATAATGCTTGTATCAGTCAGAAGAGGTTTAGTAAGTATCTGTACTAGGTAGTTTTGAATTAGAATCCGATGTATTTATGTGAATACATTTGTTATGAAACATATAAACCAAATTATAATGCTTGTATCAGTCAGAAGAGGTTATTGTGATAGAGATGATTGTCAGATGAGATTGATACGACGGCATTCAAGGTGAGTACGAGTAGCCTTTGCGTTCCATCAAGAAAATAAATCAGTGATCTGTGTCTGTGGAGTATATACAAACAGAGATGACAGAGTGAGGCATTAGCTTGTAAAGTATTAATCGGTGATTCGGACTATTCCACGGACTGTTCTATAGACATGTAGAGTACTCCGACGGATATTTCGGGAGTATAGATAAGTCATGATCATGGATCCATGGGTGACTTAGCAGGAACTCTGAAGAGGATGGACATCCCGTTAAAAGTCGGTTACAGTGAGCCATGCACGGCGGAGAATGAGAGAGGAGGGAAGGACTACTACCCGGCTACACTACCCGGCTACCTTCTGTTCTCTAATATCCTCTTCATCAATTATTTACGCTTTCATTTGTTCCCAGCCAAATTGCTGACGGGATAACGCAACAGCCTCATTCCCACAACTCTCCGAATTACATCTTCTCTCTCCCAAACTCATTCAGTGGCTCACACAAGTCCCAATTAGGACTACAATCACAGAACACCTAATTAAATGACACCGTACAAGAGCCCCGAACTTGCCGAATCACCTCCTCACTCCATCCAACAAAATCTCCGATTCCTATTGATTTATTTGTTTCTTTTCTCATCAAGTGGCATGAGTGGAAGGAAACCCTATCAGGGAGAGATAAAAAGCTACGTTCACCGAACTATTTAATTTCGGGCTAGTCATACGTAGGGATTCATTTTATCGTCTGCTCGGTGCGTTGGGGGCGAAACAAGCCAAATATTTCACTCTCGGAAGTATCGAGACAAGGATTTTGTGTGATTGCTCGGGTCAGTCAGATGAGACGAATTTCTTTAACCCACATCGATAATGTTCGGCTAGGCATTGCTTTGAATAACCCGTTCCCGACTGAACTTAGGGAAAGCCGCTATAAAAACCATTTTTGGCACATTTTCCTACGGAGATCGTAGTTGGGGTGGTAGAACTGTCCTGGAAATGGGAAAATTCTGGATGCCTGATTGTGCAACTGATTACTTTGTATAGGTGCATGGTCTTGAGAGAAGGGAAAGTGGGGCTGGTTTGTTTATTATGTAAATGGATATATCTGGGAGAGGAGAGAGGGGAGGGCGGGAGGGGGGAGGTTGGAGGTGGGTAATATGTAAATAGTAAATGAATGTTGTGTGTATGTCGGGTTAATCGCAAGTAAGTAGTTTCTAAATGCGGGAGTCTTTGCTGGTTGTCAACGGAAGTCAGGAGATCTCTCTGGCCTACATGAATAAATGATGATGGACAGAGCGGACTCACTCACTCACATCTTCTTAGCTATTTATTTATCTGACTCACTCAGCCCATCCACAACACATTTGTACATGCACAAGGATGTATAGTTGATTGAAACTCTTACTTACTACCTGAGTGAGTGAGAATGAGAGTTGGGGGAGGGGAAGAGAGCTAGTCAGTCAGTCATTCAGTCAGTTGTGCAAATCCGCATCCCGGGGCTCACCTTCCATCCCATAAATTCATTTATGAACCGAATGAGTAAGTGAACAAATGAAAACAGCCTACTTCTTACAGCTCAGAGTCAGAGAGAGAGGTCGCTCCGGATTCGGGGTCCGTCCCCTGAATGAGGCTCTCATTCCCATGCACCCCTCCATTTTAGATGCCCGAACTCATTTTTACATTTCAATTCTGACAGATGCAACTCACGACTCCCGTCTTCCCAGATTCTCTTGCGTGATCACAAGCATCTCTTCATTTTTCAACATCCACCCCCGCATTTATCATCTCCATCCCGCCCGCCCAACACACAACTCTGTCTTTCTCACACCCGCCAAGGACATGAATAACAGGAGAGTTACGCGGGGAAAGTAATATATCTTAGGCAGTAGCAGCAGCGATTCCTCGACCTATTTCCTACATGCAGAAGAAAGGGAACTTTCACGGAGGAAATGTATCTCCGTGGTTATGCCTCGCCTCAATTCCCCCCATCCGTGCTGACAAAGCAGAAAAGCGTATAACAGAGTTAATAATTCTAGCCGAGTCCATGCACTGGTTAAAATAAACAAAAGTTGAGAATCAACATGACTGAGTTAATCAGGGAGTAGTCGGTTGGTGGCGGTGAGTGGGATGGTGGGCAGGTAGCCGACAAAGTGAGACAACTCCAACAGAAAGAGGAGTTTTGCAAGTCATCAAAGAGATAGAGAGACGAGGTAATGAGGACAGAGAGAGAGCGGAGGTTAATAAGGAGGAGGACGGAGAATCCGATAAAAGGATCTTCCTCACGTCCCCATGTCATTTTTCATATTCGGAGTGAGCTCTTCAACGTGTCCGAGTCAGACGATGGTTTGATGTGTGATGATAGCAGAGAGAGAGAGCGTGGATATGGAAGTCACGGAAGCGAGACGGACGGAAACCACCAACCAACCAACACTTTGAGATTTTTTCTGTCTCTGCTCTAATTCCCCCCGACATCTCTCCGCCGACTCACTCTCACTCTGCCCTGATTCTCTCTCTTACTCAAGTTTCTCAGAAGTCAAGTCAAGAGATGAGAGAGCAGGTAGCAGGAGACAGAAAAGATGAAAGGAAATAAAAATTTGCAGAGACATGTAAATAAATATGCATAAAGTGCGACAGGAGAGATTGTCTTCCTCCGGTCTACCCATCCACACCGCCGTTTCCTCCCGCACCTCTGCACCCGACAACTCTCGCTCCTTCTCTTCCATCCGTCTGTCTGAGTAGTTCTGAGTGTCAGATAAATATAATGTAGAAAGAGCAGGAGGGGAGAGAGAGACGCGTGGTTGTGCGGGCGGTGGACGGAGGGGCAATCGGAGACGACGCTTTCTTCACCCTCTTTCCTCCACCCCGCTCCTCCACACCCTGCTATCTTATCTCACAAAAATTGCAAACGGGAACGGAACTATTTAGTTACAGTTTATGGACAGATATTTTGTAAACATCATCCCCCTCCGCACCGACTCTAAAGATAATCACGTATAGCCTCTAAAGATACGAGTAAATGTCATTTGACATCCAATCATCCTTAAACTGTAGTAGGTAGGAGTTAACTATTTAGGCATTAGCTACTTAAATAAGAAGAGAGATTAATTACCTTGCAGGACATGATGAGTTGACTAATTGAAGGATGCTGCTCACTGAATGAAAATTATTCCTACAGGTCACGATGAGTTGTCGTCAGATATACCTAAGAGCCAGAGACGAGCTCACAGGGCGCGGCTCTCTCAGAGATTGGATCCGTTGACTTAACTCACTGGTCAGCACTCACTGTTCGTTTTGTTGACACTGTTGACACAGCACTTGACTTGAGGTGACGGATGGCAAGTCACAGAGTGTCGTTGTTGTGTGTTAAGTTGACATTGAGTGAGGGAGTGATCCAGGACTGGAGAAAGTGGAGAAAGTGGGGACTGTTGTTGGTGTGAGAGACATGAGGGCTGAAGATGACGGCTGTCTGCGTGAGGAGAGGACTGGAAGGGCCACTCGAAGGACCACCCCAAGAGGACACTTGGTGGAGACGGAGGGCACGGTGAGACAGAGGAAAGAGTGGTGAGGAGAGGACGAGAGTGCGGAGAGAGTGAGTTGGGCTCTGTCGGTCCGGGAGAGTCGGAGAGGGAGAGATGAGGGTAGCGGGAGGAGCAGGACTCTGCGCCTCCAGACTTAGATTTATTCCATCCAGTGCATAAGTAGCAGCAGCGACGCTCATCGTCCCATCCACACTCACTTCTCTTGATCACCATGCACTCACATGATGACAATGTGCGGGACGAGTGGCGGGCGGGAGTCGCTCTCAATCCGCCGATCCTGCCAAGATCATTATGGATGAGAATTGTCTTCCTAATCGACTGATTACAATATCGACACTCCCACTTGGCCGCCTTCACCCATTCCGCCAACTCACCAAACAGCCACACACACACAAAAGTGATCTATACCTACTTTATTCAGATATACTTATCTCCCAACACTCCCCGCTTCAACGCGGCCTTCAACTTGGGTCCTCTCTCTCTGCAAAACTCCCCGCCCTCCCCACCCACTACTCAGGATAAGTGAATAAGCTAGATGAAGAGTTGATGGCCAGAACAACTCGGCACTCACAACTGTGCACACAAAACCACAAACAGTCTTGATATCATATTAATTACTATTTACTATTAATGGAGGGAAAATCAAATGTTTCACCGTAAATCTTTCACTTCCCTCCGAATTGGTGAAAGTGGGATGCATATTAGCCAGAACAGAAAACGTACGTGGACATGTCTTGATTTTCTCTCCACTATCCTCCACTGGATGCTGTGCAAACTCAGTATAAGTGTATTTTGTTGCATGTTCTAGTATTGTAGTGTAGGGGTGAGTGAATGGAGCTAAGTAGGTACAGAGATGATTGGGATGTTGGCCGGGTATTCCGTCGTCGCGCGGTGGCTCCTTCCTCCTGCTCCCTCTCATCACCGTCTCAGCCAATTAAATAATCAAAAAAGATTTTGATGATCACATCACACACACACAAAACCCCATTAGAACATCAAAACGAATCACGACTGAGATCTCTTTTGTTCTCCAGTTCAGAGCATTTTCTTAGAGCCACTTAATTACGACTCCAAACGACAGTTAATGAATCAAATTTGCGACTGCCCTCCCTTCCCCTCCCCTCCCACGCTACTCTCTCACATCATCAATACCAAACACGACATCCTTCCAGGCTGGCTGTCACTTACCATTTCTTGACTCTTCCAACTACCTCTCATCACCCACAACACCAATAATAAATAATACCCGCTTACTATCCCCTCCAGCACAGTGGCCCCCGTTTCAATTTTGGAAACCCGTAGAAGTGATCCTTTGATATCAGTTTTTATTTCCCAGCGTGCGTGCTAGTAATAGTCAATATATGATACTAAATAAATATCGTAGTAGGTCGAGTCTGTTTAAAGAACAAGTGGCCAAGCCTGTCTGTGATATATTTATCAATAACAACCCTTCTTTGATACATTCCGGAATGAAATACGTAATAAATATGATTTCTGGCTGTTGCGACCAGAGCAACTTAGATGTACATATATACACAGTCCTTAAACAATGTCCGTAGGTGTAGGTACATTAATAATTTACTAACGTCCATATATTTTTATATAATAGATTTAAGTATGAACACCTGATTTGGCGGAGAGTATGCAGCAATTGCTGCCTATACTACGCATATGCGTTATGTCTCTGCTTGATGATGTAATCATGAGATTAATTCAGATAGATAAATAGAGACTCTCGTCTGTCTTTAGTTTTAGTCAGAGCGACACTTTATGCACTTTTCTAGTCAGTTTCATTTACGTCTTTGCTTGTGACTCTTGCACTTGTCGACTGGGTGGGTGGTGCGTATGCATATGATAATACGTATACACGTACAGGAGGACATTCCAGTTTATATCTAATATAAATGAGGGGGATGTAACGCAGGAAAGTAATGCAATTTGAGTGTGTGGAAGGACGACAGAGTGGAATTCCCCAAATAAATAAGTAGTAGTCAGTCGCTGCAATAAAGACAAAGACAATATTCTTTGGAGATCCAATTTCACATTATAAAGTTAAACCGATAAGTCTCTTCCCCACACTCACCCACTCCTAACCATATAATATTAGTACAATGTACATATAACATAACTATCCAACAATGTCCTGCACGATACTATTACAGGGATGGCCTAAGTCACTACGCACTCTAATACACTGAGTATACTGGGATTTAGTATATGCAAACGGAGATGGGAAGAGATTTTGCGTGCCTAACTCTGTATGTTTATATAGTAGAAGTAGAATACTTTATTGCAATTTTGTTACATCTATGGATCTGCCTTACAAAATATACATTAGACTCAGTCAGAATACGAAAATAAAAAATTAACACATTAATCGTATTAAAAACAACTTAAATAGTTGTATGCAAATGATTAAGGAGAACAAATATATATATAGGAGAGCAAGCATTTATTAAACTATTTACCTAAGTCTGATATTATTTTTCATCAAAAGCTTCATTACTTACTTACTTAGTATGGAGGGTTTCTAATTCTCTGATTGTGATTTTGGTCAAAGAATATTATAATGGCAGGCAGGAAGATGTATTTGTCCGATTTTTCTTGGTGGATGTACCTGATCAGTTAGTGTATAGCAATGAAGTCAGTTGGTCCATATCATACGTACCTATACTACCGACTGGCTGCGAAGAAAATGATTGCGTAAGAGTTTTTCTTAGACTAAATAAACTACAATCAGTCCCACGCCAGTGAGTCAGTCACATGTTTATTATTACAGTCCATGTCCATCCACCCACACCTACACACCCACCCACATCTACACACGCACACACTCTTACTATACATAGATACAAGATCTGAATGGGTGACACTTTCTTGTTCCGGCCATCCATTGAGAGGAGACTGGAGAGAATTTGGTGGATGGAGGAGGATGGAGGACTAAGACCCTTTTATCCACCCTTCCACATCCTCTAATCCCCAATTATTTACTCTTTCCATCTCTTTTATCTGGCCCTACATTGCGTCACACTCACCCACCCTCTCTCTCTCTTCAGTCTATATACTCCTGGACAGATACACTTCAGGTACCCCGGACGGACATCAACACTCGGTCGGCTCCATTCCTCCACACGACTGCTAACAACTACACTCTTCATATTATAACTACCAAAATAATTTTAACATACAACTAGCGTTTGTCATTTTATGGAAAATAAATAAATTCTGTCTGACATGCTAAGACAATTAATGTCAATGCATCAATGCATCATCACATACTTAAACCACAATATCTGTAATCTCTTATTACTTTCTTCGTTTGCTTTCACCAGATAAGGGAAAGCAAAGAAATAAACTTATTTTTTAAAGAAAAGTTTACTAAATAATTGTTGTTACACAAATTGCGTTCATCAAAGGGAATAACTTTTGTTCTTTGACTGATTAGTTCATCGATATATTTATTGTGCTGATAATTAGGGATTCGTATGGGTGTTTGAGAGGGGTAAGTATAAGTGGGGAGAGTTGTGGTGATTTCTGATCGAGTGGTGTTGAAATATGCAGTTTTGAGATTGTGGCTGTGTGCCGAGTGAATGTGGCTGGCTGGGCAGGTCAAAATGCCATCCATCACAGGAATTGATGTGGGTGGATGGATGTTGGTGCTGGAACGGGCTGCATGGCTGGAGAGAAAGAGTGAGAATGACTGAGAGGATTCTTTCTCTTGATCTTCCTGTCCCTTGTACTCCTGCTCCACCAACACTCCACTCTCTCCACACTCTCTGCACCAGGATTTTGGGACAGAGTCTGTTCAAGAACGTTCATTGCATGCTGATGCCCAATCTTCCCCTCTTTTCTTTGCTCCACTTATCCCCCTCACGCATACACACTCACTCACCCACCAACTACGTAGCTACTACTCTATACATCCTGCATTACATGTTCTTCCAACTGGACCAGCAGAGCTACATTCCATCCAGCAACTTCTATCTCTGTCTGTCTGGGTCTCCATCTTCTACTATCCATCCCGACCTGCCAGGGTTCACAAAAATCCTATTCAAAACCCCATTTTCGCATTCGTCACCTACACATTAGCCTAGCTCTGCGGGAACTAGTAGGTTGGAATGTTTAAGGAAAACGAGACCTATAGCTATGTCAATTGAAACAGGCTCCTAGACCCGATGTCCTTGAAGGTACCAACGACTTTAACCTACCCGAAAATTGACACAACCGAGAGCGCTGGATCACCCGACGTTTAATTCCTTTATCCCAGATAATGAGCAGGCGAAGCGAGTTAGCTTCATGGCCTCGTGCGTATTCCAAAAAAGACTAAACCGGACGACGCGATTGGCTGGTTACCAAAACGTGACGTTACTATTAGATTTCGTCCTTTAAATATCTGCAAGTCCCACAAAATGCTTCAGATTAGAAATGTAGTTCCATTATTTTGTTGGGGGTTTACAAAATGCATACAGTTGCGACAGTTAAGGGTCAGTGTTTTGCCTCTTTTAAAACCTAATCTAATATTTGTTAGGCTAACCTTAACTGTCGCACTGACCAAGGAACAAAAAAGCAATTACTTTTTTACAAAAAGGGAAAATATCAACATTTTTCAAAAAAGCAATGCTTTTTTCCTTTTTGCTAATTTATCTATGCATAAAGTAGTAGTCAGCCTAAATTTAGCTGACAAAACGATCAAATTTAAAATAAGTAGAGTGTGAAATAGTGCTTAAAACCAACGGAATATCAATCTAGGAATATCAAACTACATACTAATGACATATTTTATTTTATTTATGTTTAATTACAATTTTAAGGAATTCATAAAAGGAAAAAGCATTCCTTCTTTAGGTTTTCTTCTTTTACTATTTTGATAAAAAAGCAACAAAAAGGAAAACCCAAAATAAGTTGCTTTTTTGTTCCTTGGCACTGACGCATCCGTATGTATTTTGTATACCCCGATTTGGTTGTTTGGATATTCATGTGTAATTGTGCTGGCCGTTGGCCTAATTGTCCCACACAACTTGTGTGTTGGGGTCGTGTTGGCCAATTGCCCAACACAACTTGTGTGTTGGGGTCGTGTTGGCCAATTGCCCAACACAAC
>JABASH010005384.1:0-12220 GCA_019776445.1 Tomocerus maximus | reverse complement strand
GTTTAAAGCTACTGCACGCTGACAAAAAATACAAATATGATTATACTGAAAGAAACTGTCTATCCAAGATGCGGTAATACGTAAATGCATTCTGTTCCAAAGATTCATTGTTGATTGTTGAAATTATGTATTGCTTCGCATTACACAGCAAAAGTCTTTTCACCTGGACCAGAGAGCTTATTGTGTTTCCTATATAAATAGGAAACTCTGTCTGGGAGATCCAGGGATGATTATTCTCTTTAGAATTGCATACCTCGTGGCTGAGTGCTTACTACGGGGTGTATTTATTAGTCCTGGCTCCAAAAAAGTTTTCCTCTACTCTATGCATCTTGCATTTGGATTGGGTTTTAACGAAAGCATAATTGGAGCCCTGCATACAGAATCAACAGGCTAGTTTCATAATGGAGTCGGATACTTTGTACACGGAACAAATGATTCTCCACACCCATACAATGCATACGGTGATATATATCGTATAGTTAGACCTTTGGGTCAATTTTCGCTGTTTATGCTATTGATATTACAGGAGGAGGTTATGATAATATATCTAACAAAACGTATATGCAGAGGAGATGTTGAAGAAAAGTTGTTTATTGTGTGAGTTAGTTTTAATATAAAGCACGAGTACAGTAATGCTATAGTTAACCGATAATGATATGAGTTTGTTTGGGCTCTCTCTCTATGGATAAAGGTCCCTTCAACTTAGTACATAATATCTGATATAGTATTCACATAAAAAACGTACTATACTGTTTACATACTTATGAATTCACATCATACTATACTACTGACAAAATAAGTCATGTAGAAATACTATAGCATTATTAAATAAATAGTTTTGCTATTTAACTAGACTTATGCTATGTTACGCTAACAAATTTCTATCTATAATTCACATGCACGGACGTATGTATAGCTACAGAACATTCATACATAACAACACAATGTACATTAAAGGTATATGTCACATACTAAGTAGTCTTATGCTAGAAGAGAGAATGAAATGAAGTTTAACAGAAATAAAGGCGGAATCTATGGCTCTCTGCGTATAAGATGTGTATCTTTATCTATTTAGATTATATATATGGAGTATCCTGTATTTAATACTAGTTACATACAGCAGAAGGTAGAAAGGCTTATTTCCCACTTACCAGTTAAGTCAGTCTACCTGAGCGTATTTTTTAGTCATCATAAAAGGTATTAAGGATTACAGAGAGTGGTTTCGTGAGATACTATATTGTAGGGAATGGCTAGATTGAATAGAAGCATTGCATGATGGGACAGAAAAGACAAGACAGAAGTATTATACATACAAAGTAGATTCCTTAGCTCATTCAACGTAGAATAGACGAGTCAGACAGAAGAGTGTGAGTTGGGTTGGATGGATATCGTACTAGAAGCAAAGTACCTATACATAATAATGTAACATAAGGTTGGGTATGTGGAGTAAACTGCCGACGAGAGCCTGCTGCTGGCTCAAAGGTACGTAGTTAGTTTCTATAGTGGTTCTGTCTGAGCTTGAACATTCATGAAAGACGTTCCTTTCGTTCCTTTTCTAGATTAGAATTCTTGTCTGTGTTGTTTTCTTCTGTGGATTTGTATTTACATCTCTCATTATATTTACCAGAATAGCGAAGAGACCAAGACAACGTTGTCGAGAGTGCATTGACAACAAGACGAGTTTAGTCGTCATCTTCGACTCTCTTGTCTTGTTTTGCCTCACCTGGTTTGATTTCGTCGTCTCGTCTGGTTTGGGCCAAAACTTGTAAAACTAATAGATACACTTACATTCATAGACTCATCGCTCCTAGCAGCTTTGAATTCCTTTTAAAGGAGTTTCGCTCCTGTGATACAATACAAATCTTGACGATCCACTCTGGCTAACTAAACTTTAACTGTGCTCGTCCTATGCTCAAGCGTCTCACTGTTTACCTCTTGCCACTTGTTCATATTTGAATTTCACCCAGAGGAATTCTATTTCAATTTACATCTTCTGCTGTCTACTCCTAAAATCTGTAGACGCCTTTTCGCCGCTAACTGCTACAGACACCAAGATAACTTCCTTTTCTTAAATTCAGTAAACTTTGACACGATACCTCAACCAATTACACCAAATACATTCTTAGAAATACAATCAGTGAGTCACACACCTAAATTTGGACTTTTCTAATAATACCTGTGTAAGTGTCCTGTCAATATAAGTGAACTGTGCCCCAAGCCTTCTTTTGGAATCGGGAGAATTTCCAGTACATAACACAGGGTTTCAACCCAAATCTTTAAGTACCTACTTATCGTGTACTTACTTGTGTTAAGTGCAATTAGCACCATAAAGGTCCGTTTATATTTATAACACGTTCGAGTAATAGTAAAACTGTATCGAAGTGGTTTACCCGACTTAATTTACTATTTCAAGGTGAAAATATTGTTGTTTGTGAATTATACCGTCTCGGTACAAAATGAAAACATGTTGGACTCTGGATTTAAATGAAAAGTATTTTCGGATAACTTGTTCTGTAAAGTTATAGTTACTACGATGATTTATGTGGTGCTTATGAAAATGGATCATTAACACTTCAAAATTACAATTGGTACGTTAATTTAATGCATTTTCAAATCACAGAAGGATCTATAATACAAAATTGTACGTGAAAAAATTTAGTTATGTTATTGCACCCATTAAGATTAAGAAACGTTACAAAAAGTGCAATTTACATAAATAAACACAGGTAGGAGTGTGTTTAAGATCTGTACTATCTGCAATATAAATATAATATTCTACCGTTTAAGATCCCACACAGCAATAAGCATATGAAAGTTTGGTAAGAAGTTAGACTCATTAGATAGTACATAAAATTCTCCAAAAATGTGCCAAAATTGTGTTGAATTCTGTGCAGGAGTATACTTAAAAGGTTTTATTATAATATTATGTTAATACGAAGTTATTCATGCCAATGTGCACAGAGAGCTCATGTTTAATTCCAAAATTTCAACGGTCTCGCATACCACTCGCGAATTCTTTAGTGATATTGCTGAGTAGAAACACGTTATCTCAGATGGCAAACATTGCACGGAGAGCATAATGTGACTTAACCTTGGTTTCGTTTCGTTCATTTAGTGTTTGGCCATAGTGATAGTATGTGATGCCATACTTACAGACAAAGCAGGTATGTCTTAAATATTAGTAGATTCAGTGATACAGAGCCAAGCCACAGATTTTCATTGGAGTATATAAGACTACCTTTAAATATTAACACTTCACTCGGCACAATTGCCTATTCTTGTAAATATTGCTTCAACTGAGCTGTTAATAAACCTTTGAATTCGTGTGTACACTTCACTACTCATGCAAGTGTCAGGAAGGTATATATCAAATTGTTAAAAAGTGTGTAAATAATATTCAAATAAGCACACTATGAGTATATAATAGTTCGCAATAATGTTGAACCTCACTCGGTCATGTGAGGTCAGGTCATCTAAAAATTGGGCATTGTCTCTAATGTATTTTGAATATTTAAGAATGCAGTATGACATAAGTAATTTTTATAGTACTAACACAAGCTTTAGATTACAGCTTGAATGAACTGATATTTTCGCGACCTCATCATGCAACACGGTATTAAATATTAAATGAGATGGTTATTAATCCCTGCCTTATTTATCGAAAAGAGTTTTTTAAGGTTAGGCCAGTCTGACTGAACTTATAGCGGTATGATTGTGGGTGGTGTACTATTCGACGATCTATGTTATGATTGCATTTCATTGCATCTGCTGCGTATTAGAACTTGAAGGTGCACTTGTTCCATGTAGGTATGGACAGCAAACCATCCTACATTACATATCTGTACTTAGCTGTTGTATTTTATCACCTTACCGTGGTCAGATAATATTAAATGTACCACAATTCTCCTAGGTGCATAGTCTACCAATTTGTACTATTGTTTGTACTTAATATCTCCTTTAGCAAACTACCTCTTACTCGACTACAAAAGCAAATGCATCGTAACTATCATAAAACACTTGCTGCTCCTTTCGATCTACTTGGATGTCTAATTTAATTGTTGCAATAAAATCTGGTGCAATAATATTAGAAGTGTGGTACCAGTTGGGTACTGCGTCTGCATTTATGTGTTTGCATTGTGCACAGACATATACCTAGTAGTTATCTTCCATTTTAATGCATGCATAATCCTGTCATATCATTTGTTGATTTAAATTAGAATTTTACAGGGAAACAATAGGAATGAGTGTTTGGATTGTTTATAAGAATTAAAAAGGTAATGAGATAAGTATTTTATAGTAGTCTTGTATAGTAATGTAAATGACTTGTACACGTATGTATAATAGGCTTGCGTTTGCAAACGAACCAACCATTTCTTGATTTCTTGTCGAGTTTTAACTTTAATTCTCCGTTTTTCATAGCGGCAGGTTGCTCAGTTCATTTCGTACTAACTTCTTGAGATACTTCACACAAAATTTGCAAACTCGTTTTCAGCTCTTCTATTATACCCTTAAAGTATTATAATCACAACAAGTAATACAATTATTCCTGTACTGATTGTGATGGGAATAGTTAATAGTACATTGCAAACATTTGATTGTGCAGCTAATCATATACACAATGTCCTATAGTTATAATCTACTTATATACACAGATAAATACTTCCAACAAGTATATCTTATAGTATCAATAGATATGACGTGCTTACATGTTACTGTATAAACTCTACAGAATTCCAAATGTTTTTGTTTCCATATACTCGAGAGCATTGTTGGTAAACAATCTAAACCGCAGCACAATTCTAAGTCTGAGTGCGCAATGCACAGGTAATTGTACATTTAAAGCGAAATTAAGCCGGAAAAGCTTAATTCTCTCGCAAATGAATTTCGTAGTTTGTACTCTGAACATGCAAGAGAAGGGATGTGTAGGAGTATTTCGTTTTGATACACATTGTTATGCGGAAGGCTTACATTTTTAAATCCCTACTACGGTTTCACAAAAGAAAAGCTAATGATTTCAACTGTAAAAATGATGATGAGCTTTGGAAAATTTACCAAAGTTGTTCGAGACAGGATTTCAAAGGTATTTACTCACACGTCCGTCTGTGTAAGGATCTCCTAATTGTTTCGACATTGTTTCTTCTTCATTATATGGATTTTCTGTGCGATATCTTTAATTGTATATCATTTAATATGTAAATATATTTATATAAATGTACTATTTCTCCATAGAGGACAGAGGAGGACATTGCATTTGCATTCACTAATCTAAATCTCATTCTCAATCCCACTTCCCATTCTTTTTCATGCAATGGAATTGTATTTCTAATGCCAAAGCTNGAATTGTATTTCTAATGCCAAAGCGATACAGACCAGGTCATTCATGCTATGCAACGTCAATAAGTCAGACAGTGCATCACGAACCAATGAATTACACACATTCCATCCAATCTCATGGCAAGGAGAAGTCTGTCCCAAAGCTACGCTACTTGTAATGCTATACATGCAATCCTACACTACAAGGCAACCATGTCAGTTAAGGTACAACTATTTACCTACACTAATGGCAAATATGACTGATTCTGACTGCTATAGAGGATGTATTATTACTTTGTGCAGACCTCATCATCATAATAAAGGATAGGCTGTATAGAATGTGTACTTAACGGATCATCTCTCTCCGTCTGTTCCATATTACGACTGATCATCATCTGATGCACTTTGTTATTGATTGCACCAATGGAATTTCGTGTTAGTCTCCATTCTTGGTATCTCTTTACATACGGATATAAATATGAAAAATACGTTTCTATGAAATAAATGCAAAAAGAATCCTTCTGCACATTGCCAATTCAGAAAAGAACAGAGCACACGCATTTTATTTCACATAAATTATTCATAACAATACAGAGATGCAAAACAAAATTGTACCAACTTATGCCCAGTATAATGGTTCAATATCACAGAGGAAAATAATCTTCTGCACGAAATATTTGACTTGCTTTCATCAATTATCTCGTTGGTTTTCATAGTTAATTTATAAAATTGATCATTGAATTATTCAAGTTTCAATGAAAATGATTGATCTGTGCTACCGACAGGCTTTCTATTGTATATCGATCCCCTGAAATTGTTTCTTTTCCCAATGTCCATATTCTGAAGGCTGTACTTATCATATACGTTTGTCTTCTTAAAAGGTAAGTATTTTATTACTCATTCGGTAGATCTTGCTCTCAGGTGTGCTAGAGATGACGACTTCCTCTTTTAAGGTTGTTGCATTCTGTCATGTTTTCAAGCGATTATCTCTTCTGTCAACATTATAAATGCGAGAAGAAGGATTACACACAGAATGAGTAATGTACTAAAGTCAGGACAAATAGGGCTACTAATGGGTTTACTCATAAAGTGTCTTATACAGAAAAGCCTGCTTAATCATTCAGACTTACAGGAATTGCAAAGTGTAATAAAATGAATAAAGGGTTGATTGATTAATTTTATGGAATTTGTGAAAGTTTGATTGCCAACCTTTTACCAACCACAATCTTCACTCTTTATGTATAACAATCAGCTTTTAAATCTAGAAGATCTAGTTAACACTAATAATGAATTCTTTGAACAGTGGTTGCAACTTGTTGGTCATTTTACTTTCAATATTAAAATCTGTGTGGCATGTGTTAAGATATTTAGATCCCACAGATATACATATATGTTGCCAAATGTTGACCAATTCGCTAACTGCCTGCGAAATAAATTCCATAGTTTGTGTGCCTTCGATTGACTGAATTTCTGCAAGGCAAAAGGCGAAGGTGATCGATACAGACTTTCGATTAATTTTACTTTCAAGATTTACGATAGTAATTTTGGTAGTAAAATAGCGTTAACCAAGGTAAATAATAGGAGATAATCGCTACAGAAATCATGATCATTCTAGATAATGTTTGTTTTCTGTAGGGCATGTAAAGTACCACTACTTATTGTTATTACTAGTTCTGAATCAAATAGCAATGCAATTTTCGTATAGTAATTTCCACATTTTGATCTACCTCTTAGTACTTACTAATAAGTCGTGATGCCTTTTCTCGAATGGTAATAAGAGCATTATTTTAACAATAATGCAGGTCGCGGTCGGAGAAAATTCTGTATATGCAAATCACATACATGTAGCTACTGTAATATTTTCTAAGTAAACTTTCTTAAACAAAGGACGGAAAAACATATTTTTGGGGCATTTTTTTTACTTATTTGTGTATATCTACTTGATTTATGGCAGCGCCTTGCTTTATAGTAGGTAGGATATGTTGATATTCTATTTGTAATGTATTTACAATACAAATACATTTTCTCCTTGTCGGTAGTTACTGTTCTTAAAAGCGGAAGCTAAAAATATAATTCAATGCTATATTTTTAAAACTAACTTTACGACACGACCATTATGATATGACTATATCTTCCTTACCGCAGTGTATGATGAAAGTAATTGTTGGCTTGTTGGAAGGAGTGTCTTTTTGGATTTTTGCCTCAAAGCTTCCGCTAGTTTTCTATTGCATTGTAGTATCGTCGAGTTTTATTACTATCGAATTTAAATACTACAAGTATCCTGGGTGTATTTACTATCACTTCACATAAAAATATGCACAAAAAGCACAATATTTTCTAAATTCATTGAACACATGCTTAGTATAATGGTGTGAAATGATTTTATTTGAAT
Source organism: Tomocerus maximus (assembly GCA_019776445.1). NCBI lineage: Eukaryota > Metazoa > Arthropoda > Collembola > Entomobryomorpha > Tomoceridae > Tomocerus > Tomocerus maximus. The sequence goes on along the minus strand of JABASH010005384.1, from coordinate 4,515 downwards.
ATTCTTCACTGAGTTGCTGAGTTTTTGAAAATTTTGTTTTCTGTTGTGGTCCTGGTCTGTTGCATTTATTTCATGGGGATACTGTAGAATGTACACGAATTCATGTCATGAAGTAAGGAAGCAATCATTTTTATACTTATGCTGCAGTAAGCCAGTAATAATTATGTGGTAGGTAATAAATGTAATTGTGAGTATCGAATGTAGAGTTAGTGTTCAAGCCCGCATGCTAGATGACAATTTTCATTTTCTTCAGTGTTCAGTATATATTTAAACTCAAACTACCATATCGCATCATATCCGCATAACACATTTCAGTAAGTAGTTACCATACATCACATCATTATTATGTTTTTTATTTTGGCAGAGTAATAGTAAACGCAAAGAATGACAGCAGCATTACATCAGATAACTTTTTATACGAGAATTGTATGCTTTGATTTCAGATAAGCTTGGAAGTTGCGATACACCAAAGGAAACTCTTAAATTGCAATAAAATTTCATACCTTACAATTTTGGGTGAGTTACATTGCTCATAAATAACAAATAATGGGAGTTCATCTTTTCTTTATACTTTTGTCTGTATTCGCATACAGTTGACAACTAGGCAATTCGTCTCCAAAAGTTGCGTTACTTTTCCCCATGCGTTTCATTTCTCATTATCGGAGAATTACAGGAGTACATTTTATTTTTGTTTGTTGCTCATTTATTGACTTCGTGTACCGTAAAGGAAAAGAAACAATGAGCATTCGAGAGACTTTATTATAGTAATTGATGGCAATTTCAAATGCAGAACAGTTTCATGCGTCTGTCTGTGGTTTATGGGTTTGCTTCGTCTATTCTCAAGACAGTAGTACAGTGTTTATCTCTTTCTTTTGGGCTACTCATCTGTGTCACTGTGCAATGCTCATATGCGAATGAGTTATCTGCTAACTTCAACTGATAATCAATAAAAGTAAAAGCTATATCATTTTCTCATGTAATTCAGTTTAATAGCCAACATTAAGATGTAAGTGCGCAATCATCTAATTACTATACATAGTTATCAAAATTTCATTGTAGCTTACAGACATAAATTATTATTCTAAATAGCTGTATTCTCCGTAGAATTTGTTACGCATTTAGTGAACTTTCAAAATGCGTGGAAAGAAGTTAGACATATTGGCACATTTATTACAATCAGTATATCATTTATAATAGACCTGTGCCTAACAAATTGTAAATTACTCAGTTTCTATTGTATTTTGAGAACTGGTGGAATCGTTAATATGTATAAATTTGCACAGAGATAATATATTATGTCTCAAATTGGTCTTACTATTATGAAGAGCACCATGTTTGTTGATTTATTTACAACAATGCAAACGATTTATATTAGCTTTGGAAAATGTTGGAAACTGTATTAATGTGGTACTTAGTCAAGATAAACAATGAGACAGTTAAATCAAGTTAATTGTAATCCCTATATATTATGTATGTTGTAACACTAAACTGCGTGGTCAAGTTCTATTTTGACAATGGACTGATTACTTCATGTGACTGGGAGTTTTGACATTTTACTGCAATGAGAAATGTATTGTATGAGCAGTGACACCGTTTTGTATTGCTCCTGAATTTCTCTACTACTTAGTAGAGTCGAAGCAGAAAATTATCGTAATGAATGAATTTATTTGCATTTTGACGAAATTGGTTACTAGAAAGTAGTAAACCCATAAACGCATAGAGTAACCACAAATAATCATGTTCATTTCGAATTGTTAAAAGTTTTTTCTTCAGTCAGATAAAAAATAAAACCAATCTTTTTTGTTTCCAACTGTTAACCTCTGTGTCCTAAGAACGTTTACGACTCGAACGCGCATAGACATCATGCCATCTTATACATTAATGATTGTGTATGTACATACAGGGTAGATTTTTTACTTCATTCGTTTTATTACGTATTATGTGATTAACAATAAAATTGTAACTTGATGGTAAACCCGAGTAGGTAACTTTACAGGTATGGAGTAGTTCCTCATTTCTCAGAGGATTTTTATGTGCGAAGTTATCTTTTCATAATATTGCCTTAACTTAACAAGGATACTAATTAGCAGTCAATTGTACATTAGTAATGTAATATAATCGTATGTTACATACTCAAGGAGATATATTTATTGCTTATTGTACTCAAGTCCTATGCACAATAGTTGCTCCTTATTAATTTGTAGGTGCGTAATGGCACAATGCTCAATACAAACAACAAAGCGTGCTTAACAATTTCATTCAATATCTGTTTAAATCTGATACATGCATAATGCATTGTACAACGACTTATAAGCATGAGAAACCTATAAACTCACAATATTTCTTAAGAGCATGTAGATGAAACTAAAAATACCAGAGAGTAAACATACAGAAGATTCTTTGGGAGAGATATCAAATAATATCGCATAGTTCATGCTGAGGGAGTGTGGAAGAAATTGTTCGTCTGTCCAAATGACAGAAAGCTTTTGATTGAAATGCTTTCTTTGTATAATTGTGAATAGCGAATGAATGACGAGAGGGAAGTGGAACGAGGGTGAGAAATTGGCATAGTAAAATGTAAGGCACAAAGATACCTACACATCGCAGCTGTGTACATCCCTATTATGATTCTAATAGTCATAAACATTCAAATGCAATTCTATAGGAAATATGTTTTCATATATATGAATCATTTATTTATGTTATATTGCTTAGTACATTTCTTCTGTGCGGAACACCGTGGGGTATACATTATGAACATTCATAATGGATTCTGCTAAGGATCCTAAGCTATTTGTAATGAGTATTCTTTACTGACAGAATACGATTGTATGTAGCGTCTATTCAATTGGAATTCAATTCCTTTAGTGTAATCTGCTTCGTTTCATGCGAATGCGAGAAATTCTTGGACTATCTACTAATTACAATTAATAAATTCATCAATACGGAAAGATGAGTAAAATAATATTAGTTCTGCGTATTTTAGTTTAGCAATGCTAATTGCAGAGAAGAATTTGTAGGAAATTAATATTTACCAGGCCATGTAGGAATCGGAAAGTATGTATGTGCAAATGCGAAAGTACTACATACACAATGAGGTAAACAGAACACTAATGATCAAATTCTGGTTTGAATAAAATAAACAAAATGCCTATCTTAGGAATATTTACTTTAGATACTGACATGTCAGAAACTTGTGCAAAACAGTTGGATTGACTGTGTTTATTATATTTATGCAGTTGGAGAGAGTATACCTTCATAATTGAAATAAATAGAACATTTTCTACCTGTTATCCATGTGCATATGTGTGAAATGTAATATTAACCTAACATCCTACAGTTGATAGTACTCGACATTCGTTTGTGCAGATAATGATACAAGTGCTTATCATATTCTTTGTGATCTTAATACACTTCCAACGATAAGTAGACAGGTATGCAATATAAGAGACAGATTATTCCTCATTGTGGAAATGTGGTGGAACTCATTGTCAGCACTATAGTGGCTGTTGCGTATTTAGGCTATACAATGCTAATAATACGTAAGTAGCAGTTGCATTTATGTACAAGTGCATAAATAAAGGTAAAAGTGTGTTATGTTATGGTTTACCTTACCTGAAATCGTCTGGCCTATGGTTGCACTAACAGACATTGACGGAATCCTCAAAGACATCGCTTTTAATTGAATTACCACATAGGAATATTTATATAGAAGGATAGCTCTTCCTATTATAACCTAAACTAGGGACTATTGTTAAGCACACTTTTATTTGACTTACTTGGAATAATTTGCCATATATTTTCCATGTCTATAATTCACTATTCAAAACACACCCATGCACACAATGACTTTGTGCTAACAATAGAAAAGGAAACCGGGGCATGTGTGTCATTGCTTTATTTACCCTGTCTTCTACACACTACTTAGCTTAAATTGCATATTTTATTAATGCGTATACCTTGTATTATAGTTTTACAAAGGTTTTTTGTGATTTTCTGCAAAGTAGCATCTCTCTACTTTCAATAACGCAATCTTTTCATCCAACTGCTTGCAAGCAGGAAGATTAGTAATACTAATAGTTACCAAGTTCAATATTATTAATCCAAATGATACAACGATTCTCTTATATATATCTTTTATGCTCCACTGTGTATACCTATAGTAAATAAATAGCAATAGTACAGCAGTAACATTAACTTGCAAAACTTTAAATTTAAAAATTTAAAGGGATGTTGCATTAGATGGACTCAGACTTTAGAGTGTATGCATTAGTTTCATTGTTAGAATTTTTGAATTACTGTTTAAATCAGGCTAATTATCTTTCACAGAACTGACTTCATGCTTGGAAATACAAAGCGGTCACGTCATACTCACACCATTACTGAATAATTACAGTACACTATAATAATCTGCTAAACACTATCTGCATAGACATTTTATTTCTGTCCTTAAGCAATAAACAACAATAGCAATAAGGAATACATGTTTAATATTATTTCAGTTTACTTCTTTTA
>JABASH010005383.1:0-12220 GCA_019776445.1 Tomocerus maximus | reverse complement strand
CAAAATCCGTCAATGCGTTCGGAAGTTATTGTGGGTCCGGACGGACGGACGGACGGACGGACTGTGCGGTTCTATAAGCTCGCTTCCTCGGGCGAGCTAAAAATGTACAGTATTGACTTTTTGTGGAAATTGTTACCGTAGTTCTGAATTTTTTATTAACTTATAATTTATTTTCTGTAATAATCTTTTTTGTGCATTTCTATAGTTCAACTGGTACGAAGCTGCAAGTTGTTGCCGATTGAAAAACTGGATGATTGCTAGTATAACAGACCAAACGGATGTTGACGAATACCATAAATCGATCATTAAACAGCCAAAATCAAAGGATTTTAGTCTTGCATGGACCAATGTCCACAGTTTCGATGGCAGATGGAAAAGTCTCTACGGAGATTTGATTGACATGAACAACTTTCCTACTCGTGACCAAAAACATGCCCCTGGTACTGGCTACTGCATTAAAATGGGAGGGAAAGCAGGAGGACAATTACTTATTACTGAACAAGAATGCAAAACAGGAAAAGTATCGGAAGAGCTAAAGATGCTTTCGTTATTCTGCGAAGATCGTACGTTTTAGTTTACTTATTTTATTACCTTTCAGCCGTACCGACACAAGCAAAATAAAATATGGGTCTGAAAGACAAGATATATTTATATAAAGGAGACATCATATCAGGAATCACATAGTCCATTATGTAAATATAAAATATGTACCGAAATGTAACTTTTATGGAAGATAGAATAGAAAAACATTTACGAGAATTCAATGAAGTTGACTGTAGCAGAGGTTTTAGAAAGTTGAAATTGGTACTTGGTACTTAGGTAAATTAGCAGTTTAGCAGTGTACATTTACCATAGAAAGATATGGAAAGTACACATACCGCCAGTAGCTGTTGGACATCGAAATTGAAAAAATACATGTCAACGAGATTTAACATTCTAAGCTATGTATGGTTACAAGCATCCCAATTGTCACAAAAGCCCAACACGATCTTCTGCAGTAGCAATAAAACACTGAACTGTACATTTCAATAGATTTGCTCTTGAATTATGCATCAAAATGTTACTCCCTTTCAAACGTTATGATATATTTTTTGACCCCAATAAAAGTTACTGCAATTAGGACAAATAATTTGACGTGAATATTAAAAGGAACATTATACTCGCCGATAAAAATATGATTTTGCCTGTCTTTGAGGTTTATTCTGATAATAGCACTAATGTACAATTTTTCTATTGCAGGAGATACTGACAAACCACGTTTTAACTGTAAGTAAAAATTATATCTATTAATAATTATATTAATCAGCAATATTACTTATTCTCTAAGTTGAAACCGCATGGTTTCCAGTGGGAAATGAAAAATGTGGTAATTTTTTTCATTTCTCAGGGGGTAAAATAGAAAACAATAGTAGGTGGAAAATGGGAAATTAAAATGGAGTGGGAAATAGGATAAAAATCAACAAGATAGCGACACAAATTTCCCACTTTTTTCTTCCCATTTCCCAATATATTTCGGTATTCCAACGAAAATGGGTGGGAAATGAGAATATCCGAAACAATCCTGATTCGCTTTGGGAATGAAATTTAATTAACAGCAGAAGTGTAACAATGATTAAACAAAAAAATCTTAAAATATTGATAGACGACTGTAAGGAACGCTTTCCTAATAAATGGTACACACAAAGTGACTGGGAGAAAGTATTGGCAGATAAGGATTGCTATGAAGGTAAGTTATTTGTATTTACTTCTAGAACCCAAAAATCAAATACTTCAATAAAAAAATTCAGATGTGCAGAAGTCTCATTGAAAATCTGCTCTATATGAGGGCACCAGCCGTAGGACTTTCTCTTTTCTAATGCTAACAATTTCAGTCAATTTCTCTAAAATAATCCATTTTTTTAAAAAAACAATTTATATTTACACAATTTTCATTGATTTAAATATCTCATCACTTTCATTTTGGCTTGTAAGTGAAACTTTTTAAAAAATATTGCAAGGTGAAAATTTGTATCAATGGATTTTTTTACTCAAAACGTTGGTTCCACGAAGGAGTCCTCCAAAGTAATAGTTTTCCATACGACTTACGAGAACATCATACGAGAACATCATACATCATACGAGAACTGAAAAAATTAATGAAACCATTGGGATACGATACTCTATCGACTTAACTTTCCATATCCACAAAAGTCAACAATTTTCTTAGTGTATATCCACAATTTTGTGGGTACCTAAATTTCTTTGAAGATAGCATGATTTTTAATTCGATTTTTCATAACAGGAGGACCTAGTAAACCTGATCCGAAAGGAACTGAGAAACCTGGCACAGGAGAAACAACAAAAGCCCCTAGCTTTCCCCTTCCAGTAACCAAACCACCCGAGATAGTGGCCACATTACGACCACGGCCAAATAGCACAGTCCCTCCCCTTGAATCATGTAATATCGATCTTAATGACAATAAAGAGGTAAATATTACATTCGATTAGACTTGTATATATGGCAATATGCATTGTGGGAGGACTAGATCCTATACAAATTAAATAAATCATCCACATGCCACGATTTTCTCACATGTTGCCAAAATTTCATCAAAAATCGGATTTTATATAAGTAAAAGTGAGGGTGAATCTTAAAATTATTGGTTTTGAGTCATAACATAGCTTTTGACAACATTATCAAGTTAAAATTTTGTGGGAGTAACGTAATTGCTTTTGGAAATTGCCTTACTCAGGACAATTAATTTTCATCCTTATGTTCCTAATAGAATATTCGATTTTAGAGGAAAGGGTGGTAACATTTGGTTTAAATTTTTTGATGTGTGAAAGGTTTGTTTAAATACATATTGGATTGAATCCATTGTAAAGCCATTGCTCAAATATCATGGAAACATCCATTTTAATCAGTAGTGATTTATAATTACCGGTTTAATATTTAATCAGGCCACTTGGAACGAAGCCCAACTAAATTGTCAATTACAAAACATGATTTTACTGGTCATCGAGTCGGAGGAAGACAATGCATTTCTAAACAAATATGATTTACTGAAGAAAGATCGTAAGTACCTTAAAAATAGTTTATTATTTTGAACATAAGCAATTATTTATAATTAACTATCCCTAATCCCTACCCAATTTTGAGCGAAGCGCCATAATTTTTCACTAAACACCAGAAAAAACTTTATCTGTATTTTAGAGAAAGTCAATGTATGGTAAAGAAAATCTATGCGTCATGATTATACGATATCTAGGGATTTCGGTCCCTTCCATTTGACATTCATTATTATGGCGATAACAGTTAAGTTAAATAAGTTGGAGGTATATGCTTCCTAATGGGGTATAGGTAAACTATACTATAGTATAGCTTATAACTAGTTGTTGGTGTCGCCATTAACCGAACAATGAAAAAAGTCAATTGGGCAAAATGGATGTAAAATAATGTCAAAAATCATGGGGCATCTGTATCTCAGTTTCCAAAACATAAATCGGGAATTCATATTTTACGATTTTCTAGAATGAGAATCTCAAATTACACTGATATTGTCGAATAACTACCCAAAATATATTCAATGGAGTGAAAAAGTCCCTATAATATATTGTAATTGTAAATAGTCAGTTACTATAATCGGTACTTTGTTACTCATTGGATGTTATATTGCTCTTCTGGTCATTTCTGTACAATTAATATTTCCTTTCTTTGGATTAGAATTAATAAAAGTCAATTTTTAGCCTTTAGTTCGGTCACACGTTTTTGGAGTGCAGCCAGGTTTACGTCGACCAAGTATGAGAGACTTTTATGGGAACCGTCAGAAACAGAATTCCCCGAATACCGGCTAAATAATGCTAATGGCATCACCAAATGGTGGGGATTGGGAGAACCGAGTGATGATGGGAATCAGAAAAAAGAAGTCTGCGTTTCCATACAGTTTCCAGGATCATCACCCCCGATTTGGTATGCCATGGACTGTAGTGAAAAGTTGCCGTTTATTTGTGTACACGCAGAGTAAGCCATAATTTTATTACTGGTGTAAAGCCACGTTAACCTTTATCACAAACTTTACGTACGGCAATATGACATAATCTTTTATAATATGGTAATTATTTGTCAGCGGAGGAAATTTTCTGAGTTTTTCCAAAGTGGACGGAGAGGATCTGTCACACTTTTCCTCCCACCTCACAATGGAAATTTGTGAAAATAACTTGAAGGTGCATTTGTCACGGTGCTTGTCCCATGTATAAACAAAAACTCCAAAAAGTTTTATATCCAATTATTTTATACGTGGGATAAGCACCGTTACAAATACACCTTCATGTTATTTTCCCTCCATGGTGAGGTATTGGGATGAAAAGTGTGACAGATCCTCTCCGTCCACTTTGAAAAAACTCAGAAATTTTTCCTATTCCCTCCGCTGACAAATAATTACCATAGAAATGTTATACTGCCCCACGTAAAGTTTGTGATAAAGGTGGTCGTGGCTTTACTATACAGATTACTAAATATTACAAATTTAATTGAACATTTGTTTTTTTAATCGAAAGTTTTAATTTACTTACTTTTATTAAATATTTAAATTGTTGATTTAAAATTTTGATTTTTTATCTATATGAAAAAAGGTGTAATTTATTAATTTAAATATTTAAGTTAATAAAGGTGCAATAAATTTATATAAAGGTTTGAAATGCTCAATGGGTTTAAAAAGGTTTATGTTATTATATCTATCAAATATTCTTAAATAGAGACCAACGACTGAATGAGAAGTGTACACCTGACGAGGGTCCAGAAAAGACCACTATTTCTCCTGGCGGGTCAACTACACCTGCTGTAAAGTCAACTACTCCACCTGATGTGGTATCGACTACGAAAAAACCTGATCCTAATGCTGGGGTGTTTATTCCCGATGAACCAAAACTCCCTACTGATCCCGCTACACCGCCTAAGCCCCCTATAGCCCCTATAAAAGGTTCATTGAATCCCATAGGTAATAACACGAAAGTTCACGCTATACTGATACCCGAAGTTCCGCCTGCTGAATGCATACCGAAAGTGGAAGGGATTTGGATTGCTCAAGATATGGATCCGCTAGATCCATTTTACTCACTCCGTGGTACCATTTCAGCGAGGGTGTCCGAAAAAAATGTTTGTATTTGGTTATTTTACTTGACCCTTCATATTATGGGTGACTTTTTACCTGATAAGTACACATATTTTGTCATTCATGGGGAACTATCGCAAGAAAAACCTCCTCCTTACCAGTTTTTCCCTTCGGACAGAGTTATTACAGAAATCACCGTCGGATGTTGGCGTCCTCTGAAGATGTATTATCCTAAGCAGATGCTAGTTGTCCATGGAACTATGACACCAAAGTCACTAACCAGCAACGATACGGAAATCGGTAGCGATATTTCACTATTTTCTCCTAGTGCCGGGATTAGTGGAACATTTGTACGATTTGAAGATCGTTCTATCATTCCCGGAGTAATGACCCAAGGAATTTTAACACTTTTCAAGACTGACAACCCCCCAAATATCAAAAAGCCTACAATTGGAACATGGAAACCGAACCATAATTGCCTACCAAATTATCCATTCTCTACCATATTCGGAACTTTGGCACCTTGGGAGACTGATAACAAATTCGCTGTTTTTACTGCGAATACTTCTATTGGACAGGTGTGTTTCTTCCCTCATAATAAAAGTATCTCTGGGAAGGTGGAAGGTGTACTCTCTCAGGGGATCCCTCCGGTTTTCATTCCCCAACCGCCATTATTTATTAAAGATTGTGATCCAAAACTTGGAAAACCTATTCTCGGAATATTTAAACCTTGCTTACCAAATTCAAACATCTTGGAAATCGTTAATGTAGCCATAAAACCTTCTGTATGTGAAGGGAATCAAGCTACGAAGTTAGAAGTAACACCTCCGGATGTAGTCACGGGAATATTCATTCCTGATTCAGAGCCCAAGACCCCAATCCCAGTAACTCTGAGTGGAACCGACCCCTTAATAATATCCTGGAGCCATGACAGTAAATTTACGCCGGACAAAGATATTCACGGGACATGGAAACCCGACAAAGGTGACCCTATTCATGGAACTTTAAAGCCCAATGGAGATCTCCCGAAAGAATCCGCGCTTTTCATTCCCGACAAGAAAGCAACAGGAGTAATTGTATTTGACGGCGATGATCCGAAGACGCCAGGCATTTCTGGTTCGTTCGAAAAGGATCCTCCTTATATCTTCAGGCCGGATGATCCAAGTCTAATGCCCGAAGAAGCTCGACCAGGAATATGGATCCCAGATAATCCAAGTGATCCCCTAAATCCTTTCGGCGGAAAGGATGAGCACGGAAGCTTAGAACCTTCTCCGGATTCTTCAACCGATTTTGGTATATTCATTCCGGATGTAGTGACATACTGGGTTGTTTGTGTAATCACGCCAAAAGGATTTACAGTTTGTGTTCCGGGTTCACAGTCACCACCCGGTATTTTTAAACCGGATAATCCTACGGATGCAATAGAAGTCAGTGTAATCGGCATTTCGTTGCCTAAACCTCCCGTATCTCCAAAATATCCACATTGGGCTCAACAAGGAACATTTACACCCGATCCAAATGATCCGGATAAAATAGTTTTTAAACCAGACCCTGATGTATCCGGGACATTTATTCCTGACCATGGATCTGCCATTGAGGGAACGATGACACAAACTCATCCCGTGCAATTCAAACCTCCGAATTTCGTTAAAGATACTCACGGCACTTGGTGTCCAAATAAAGGACTAACGCCTTATTATCCATTGCCCTGTGTGACCGGTACGATGAAACCAATTGGTTCTGCTGTATTCTTTCAACCAGATCCAGATGTTTTCGCCACATTTATCCCTGATGACAAAGATAAACCACCTTCTAATGGAACAATTCAATATATGCCTCCAACAACATTCAATACAAATCCTCTAGTCAGTTATAAACCGCCCAACTCAAAAGTTCCTGGAATGTTTATTTTCATTTCTTTTCCAGGAGGCCCAAAATCACCAAATTTTAGAGTCCTTATCTTGGAGATAGAACCGTCTGGCAAGTACACAATTCTTCCTTCACAGATGGTGCCAGTAAAATTTTATCCTGATGACAATTCTGATAATCCATTTAAAGGAAAAATTTCCGAAGGAAAGACGCCTGTTTTCGAATTAATGGAAAGAGTGCCACTTGCTATCCCTAAGACGGGGATTATTGTCGTTTTGGAACCTATCATTAATGGTTATTTTGATAAACCGGTCCACGGTGAGCTTAAATATCCAGAGGGTACTCACTATCCAAAGGGTACTGTCATATTTAAACCTGATGATAATATTCCCGGAAAAATGGTGCCCATGAATACAACCCAACTGCCTATCCCAGGAGTCTTAGTTATCCGGGAACCGTGGGATCCTTATATATTTAGGCCCACTCCTCCGGTACCCATACTAAAGATAATTCACGTAGACTGGTTTCCCACCACCGTTTATGCCTTCCAAGGTGGACCACTAAATCAAACTCAAGGGATTTTGAAACCCGACGGTGAGACAATTTATTTTATTCCCTACAAGGAATACAGGGGACAGTTTATTCCTGACTCACCTGGTCATCCACTAGTTCCAATCAAAGGCAAGATGATCGATAGCGAACCGCCAAAGTTTATCCCTAAAAATAGGGCTGAAATTATTGATAAAGACACTCCCGGGACTTGGATTCCTGATTCGACTGTCGATGAAGACACACCATTTGGTCGTCATCAAGTCGGAGTGATGAAGCCAACCGAAAATAAAAAAGCTATGATTTGGTTAGTGATGGTCGTTCCCCCTACTGAAGGCACTTATGGACATTTTGTCCCTGATGACAATCCGGGTAAAATCATTCCTGGAGTTATAATACTCCCGAATATTTTCCTGGCCACCCATTCTTCTGACATTCTTACGGTGATGACTTATGGAACTTGGAAACCTAAACCAGATTCACCTCCTGGAAGTCCTTTTTCAGAACCAGACCATGGCTACATGGAACTTACGGGAAAGGATGTTCTATGGTATCCAGATAAAATCGATCAGTGTGAAACTGAAGTTTGGGAAAATACTCCCAACACATTCTTCCTTGTTTGTTGATTCGTAAAAATAGGTACTGACTGACAGTAAATTTACAATACATGTCGAATTTAATTTATTAATTTTATGAGAACCTCAAGGTCGCTTAAATTACTTAATGTCCTAAATACTACTACTGTTCTTTAAACTCTATAATTGGGTGAACAATTACAGATACTATATGCTATAGAACTTTATATAATAATCTTAATTTTTGTTTTTAAAGAATTAAGCTTACGACTCAAAGTTTGTACATTACAAACCTTAATTTGAAATGCCACTATTTTTGTAAAATAAACTAAAAAACATTAATTATCAAAATTTGTATAGATAAAAATTTCATGTTTTCCTAGTTCATTAACTAATATGCTTGCAACGTAAAAGTACCTGGAATAAGAACGCAACAACCATTCTTTATTATCTAATATATAATTTTATTATAATTATCAACATTTTTAAATTTTAGCAGAGATTTTCTAATTATTATCAATATGACATCTTTTAGTATGAATGTAGTATCATAATAAATAACAAAGTTGATGAATAAACACCAATCAAAACTCAAAGCTTGGGTAGGTACTAATTAATTTATATTCAACGTGTGCCAAGGAGTAACTGTTTTATAAAAGCATCATTTCCAATGAGCTCCAAGTCGCATATGGTGCGATAATGAGTTTATGTCGGAATTCTGACGAGTTGACAGACAATCCTTTTCCATTTTCAAAGACATAAAATTCCGCCCTTTCATTGACATAAGCACTAAGACATTCTTGCAATTCTAATCCACTCCATTTTACGGGTCCTATGTACAGCTTTATGTTCCCAAAGCGTTCGGAAAACTTGAAAATTCCTGGAATTGTTTCATGGCCTTGCATCCAATTTATAACCAGGACTTTTGGTAAAATGTGCTCCAGAACTTTAGTAGCTTGCCTCAACGAATAGTATTCTAAAACAAGAGTTTCCAAATTCATCTCTCCGTAAATTTCGGCAATTCCCTGTAGTTGAATCCTCTTGACAGATTTTGGCATACAACTTACATCGAGAGTAAAGTTTAAATCGCTGTAGTTGTAGATAACGATGTCATTCAACTGGTCACAGTCCTTAAATGGATAGACAAAATCCGGCGGCGTTTCTGAGGCTTCCTTCTCAATTATAAGAGACAGGATCTTTAGATTTTTCAGATTATTGTGCGGCGTGAGTTGGCAATTTACAATTCTTAAGTGTAGTTTTTCTATAGTTGTTGGTAAGATATCCAAATCAAGGACTTTGTTTCCAGTACAATATAAGTACAGTTCCTTAACTTTCATTTCGGCAGCCTCCTCAAATATATTGTGTCCAATCTTTAATGTATTTACACTGCATTTTGACGAGGTCCAATTATTTACAATAACTTCATTCAGACACAGGTCTTCCACTTCGGAGCAATCACTCATATCAAACAAAAATTCAATGACAATGTTGAAGCCATTATTAAGATGGATGATTTTAGCTTTACTGAAGTCAATGCTGTCATTAATTCGATACCGTTCTAACGCACCTATAGTTCCAGCCTGCTGAAACTTTACAAAACTCAATGATACTTGAATTGGAGTTAATAAATGTTTGCTGTCAACATTAAGAGTGCACATCCTTAGCGTTAGAGACTTAATGCACTTCAGGTCGCTAGTGTAAACTACTGCACCCCTTCCGTCAATATCCAATTTCGTAAGCATCGGAGAATTTTCAATCCAAGATCTGATGACATTCAGTGTTACATTTCCATTTTGTAATTCTGGTTGAATAAGATGAAGTTCCTTCACGTTATTTCTCTGATGTTCAAAAAATTCATTAAATGTTGACAGTGGAAATTTTCCATCGAAGCGAAAGGCTGTGAACGGAATTGCAGTCGTAGATGAAGAAAATACTTCCGCAAAATTTACGGGGTTGTGAAATTTACTAGCAAATTCCGAACAATCGACCTTAAATTTAATTTTCCCAAGCCTTCGAAGAAATGGTTCTGCTTCATAATTCCATTTTTGACACACCAGACGGCCATTTTTGATGTCTTTCAAATTAAGGAAGCAGAAAAGGCTTTTAATGATCTATAAGAAATGCATTTAATGTCATGTTATAATTTATAATTGATACCATTATAGTACATAATGCTAGACACTCAATACATTATAAATACACACATCACCAATAAATTATACACTAATTTTACACCGTGATTCTCGTTAAGTGTATACCTGTTCTCCAACTTACATATATTCAAAGTTTATGTAATTCTATTCAATTAGTTGCTAACTGGAATAATACCTTTTCCTTACAGATCCATAGTAATATTAACAATCAAAATAATAATTACTAAAAAATGTTAACCCCAATAAGTTTTAGATTACTTTATCGAGACAGTAACCAATGTTTTTAATTGGATAATTCTATAGAGGATGATCACTTGGTTAGATCTTCCGTTGGAATTTCTGTTTGCAATGGTACTCCAAGGATACTTACTTTACTATTACCATATACTAAGTATACTACCGACCGTCGTGGTGAGCCTGGTAAGCATCCTTGGAGTACCTACCTTTGAAAAACACAAATTCAAGCAGTAATTGAATTACATTTCATTTAATCCAGATATCATCCGCTAGAATTCTCCAATAAAAAATCGGTTATTTAACAGTACTGCTGTAAAGTATAATTTATTAATAAAATAGTGGTTTTAAAAACTTTAAATTCCAATTTCAAATTTCACTGACTCTCCTAATCATATGTCCTATTTGTTAATCTATCGGCAGGATTGAGTTATTATACTCTTGCACGAAAACCCAGCTAATAGCCTCTATCCTGGGTATATTATATAATTAGAGCATTTCGACAATACAAATTGGTAAACAGTACCTGATTAATTTCAAATGGATTTCCAAATTTATTCTGTTGCGCTAAACATGCGGGTTCTCCAGCTGTTTTCAAAGATCTCAACACATCCAACATTTTGTGTGAAATTTCAGAGTCTTTCTTCAGAAGTAGATCTAAAACAATAGCACTCATCTCATTGGCCTGATTCAACTCCTCCTATAATACAAAATACAAAACAAATGAAACCTCAAACCTTTTTAAACAGGGAAAGAATAAAATGAAATAAAATTAATTCTCTCTATTGAATTATCAATGTTATCAATATATAAAAACAAACCATTTTTAATTTTTCATTTTCACTGATAAGACCCACATCGTAAAGCTTTTGAGCTGCCATCCCAGATAATCCAAGGAGATCATGACCTTCTGCTTGCTCATCGACGAATTCCATAATGATTGATGATTATGATGATTCTCTGACGTTTTCAATTTGTAATCAGTTTGGAATTCGGATATGGAATATGCTGAATCGTGAATTGTCCTTTGAAACGTATCTAAAGATGAAATAGCGCTATTATTATATTGATGTTAAATGTAGTTTACCATCAACCATATATTATTATTAAGTTAATCTATATTCTATATTCTATATTATTATCAATTATATATTATTACATAGTATGTTTCATCTTCAACTTGTATATTTGAAACTGAAAAATTGGTGAAAACTATACTCAATAACTGAAGTATATATGGATTAAAATTATCTAATTTTCTACCAACAGCCAATAGCCAACAACCATAAAGTTTGTTTTGGATTGGCCAGTGCTTTCAGAAACTGGAAATATACATTAGAAATGGAGTGTATTTTTGACAAACCTTTGGCGGCAAAACGCCTCTGCCAGAAAAATATTACAAATTCAAAATTAAGAATTTTTCTAACTCTTATTTTTGATTTTCCAGATTGAATATAAAAGTTATTCATGCCAGTTTAATAATTGTGATTCAATAATTATAAATTCATAAATTGTAATAAAGATAACGAAATAAATAAAACCAACCTTCAAAATCTTCAAACTCAAACTGTTACGACCTTTGACTTTTGAAACTTGATTTGCTATTGCTACTTGATTACAGCGTCTTCGTCTGTTGCCGTCTTCGTTAGTCAAGTCTGTACACATACAGCCTGCTTGAACCACCTTCGGTTAGCGACTGTATGAGTCAAGAATCGGTGAGCCAAAGAGACAGATTTGTCTCTGTCTCTTT
>JABASH010005382.1:0-12225 GCA_019776445.1 Tomocerus maximus | reverse complement strand
CGTTATGTCTGTTTGACAAATAGGTACAATTATAATTGTTGGAAATCGGTATATAATATTAGATACACCAAGGTGCAAAAAATAATTACTAAAAGTATTAAAAGAATTATTACGAAAATTCATCTATTGCAAATACCCTTACCAAAGTCCCGTTTAGATAGAGACTGTTGATCAAAAAATCTCCCATCTAAATATACCAGTATAGTTACTTAATATATTGTCAATAACTATTTAGTCAGTCTTTTCGTTAACAAAGGCACCAGTCTTCAAAGACTCAGTCAATTATTGAGGTAGAATTACATATGTATAAAGCATATAAAAAAATTAGTCACTTTTCATCCTTCTTGGTAGATGATTTTCTTGATGATCCAGCAATGTTCAGCCTGATTTCTGTTCCAGTTGTCACAGTTTGAGAGATAATATTGTTCTTGCTGCGATTACACAATTAAAAATAATAAAATGTAAAAATTATAATACAAAACATGAATTCTGAACAAGAATATCTGTATTGAACCTATTTTAAAGGATGAACAAGAGACATCAATTGCATATACAGTATGGGGTACTAAAAACCTTTCATAATATGCTGTTAACCCTGTAAATGAGATTTTCTCTTCCAAAGCTTAAACTGCATAATATAAAACTTTTACATTTACCAAGCGCGTTTGCGTCACAATTGGTGCGGCCAAACTAAAAGGCCCCATCCGCCCTACCGGCCTCACCCGCCCCACCCATCAGTTTAGGTTAGGTTATGAAAAATTAGGTTTTTCGGGGTGGGGCGGGTGGTGCGGCTGGGGCGGATGGGGCCTTTTAGTCTGACCGCAATTGGTGGCTTTTGACCCAATTTTCATTTTCCGGGTAAAATTCCTTAAGTCTCAGGAACAAATGAACAACAATCCTCATTTTGGTGTCACAGTATTATTTAGTGATAAGACAAGTTCTTCCCTGAATAGAAGTGTAAGCCGGCAGAATTGCTGGTACTAATCACATTCAAATTCACATAATATGGCTGCCACCCGAGAACAAGGTTCTCCTAAGGTCATGGATAAACGACATTGCTCAACAACACAAGAATAAATTGGAATGAGAGATTGGCAGCAGCATGAGGATTTTCGGTGATTAATTCTTTATTTAAGAAATTCTACCCGGAAAATGGAAAGTTGGTCAAAAACTTCAAATTATGACGTCAACGATCCTGGATTAGTTTTAAATGGAGTTTAGTCTTCAAACGAAGGAACCTCATTTACTACTTATGACCTGTTCCAATTTCCTCATACTGTATGCATTATATTTATTCAGACATTGCTTCAACGATTCAAGTAAAATTAGTTATGATTAGCTTTCTAACGGTGCATAAATATTAGGTATGTCCATAACCATTATGAAAATATTATTAGCATAGTAAGAAAATGGATTAAAATTGCGTTTTAGTTCCCAATCCCGACGCATCTTTAATAACTGCGACTCTAGTCAAATTTTTGGAGCTTAACTTAGATGCAAATACCACCGTTATAGTATAAGCGTTCAGTTAGCTAACGTCATCATTTTTTCTTGAATTTTTAGCTAAATCATTACTGCAGTTAGCTGAGGCAGAAAGTTGGTTCCAAATAGTATAACAGGTACACAAAGTTTCAATGTTAGACTTTCGGGCTTTAAAAGTACTAAATTACCTATTTGAAGAACATCTATTCCATTTGCACATAAGGTAATTAAGGTATCCTACGATGCTCTAAATAGGGAAGATTAGCTATACTATACTTACGTCTACATGTACCCATCTACCAATAAATGATAGGTACATTAATTACGTTATGAATTATGACATTGAAATATAATACCCAGAATAACATTTAAAAAAAAATGAGTACCAATAGAAAATCTCCCATTATTACGAATAATAGAAGGTTTGGCATTTAAATAATATTTGTAATTCTTACAATGTCACGGATGATTGTTTCGATTGCACAGGTCTCATTTCTTTTGATCTTCCGGGGTAAGTAAATTTTGTCTCGCTCTTTTCGACATAACGGACTCTACGTTGAGGAAATGGTCTAGCGACTGGGCCTTTAAAAACGGAATTTTCGTTGGATTTTGAAGTCTGAAGGTCCCTATCGTATTTCACAGTCTCTTCACGTTTAGCTTCGGAACCTCCAAAATCCTTATTGCTTTGATATTCGTTAGCTTTCTTTGACGCCTTCTTGTGTTTCCCTTCGGAATCCCGTTCCTGTTTGTCATGCTTTCTGATTATGTTATGCTTTCTTTCGCATTTATCAAATGTGCTTGAAGGGTCATTTGAACGCGAGCTTCTAAATTTCTAAAATTTTAACATAAAAATAAAATCATATGCAATTGAAAACAAAAACAAAACCAACTGACTTTCCAGGACTAAGACGATAAATGAAATGCATATTTGTCGACCAAAATGATCTAAAAAGCCATTGTCCTAAAGTCGAAGAATCTCGTAGAGGACATTGGAAACACGAAAAGTCGAATATGAAATGTTATTACAGAAGCTGAAGTATTTTCGACGAACTTGACTTGACTCAAATGCTTGTGAATGAATGCTAGAAAGTCAGAGTAGTAATATAATACGCTTTTGTACTTAACGTACCCATTAGTTGAATAACTAACGTGGTACTCGAAATTAATATTGTAATTAGGAAAATTGCTTGGATGAAAAAAATTTATTTCTAAATATTACAAACTTTTAAATAAACTCTAAATGTCAGCCCTGAAATAAAAATTCAAACTTTGTAATTTGAAAATGACATCACAAATCGCCCCATTGCTCATGACTTGACTGGAATACTAACCTTGGATATCTGATTATCCACCTTTCTTCGTTTTGCTTCTGTAAACCATAAATATTATCATTGAAATAAATTACTCGGAGATTATAAATATAAATATATTAATAGGTTAATGTATTTTACCTCTAGGTGTTTCTCCGGTATCCAAACTACGGCGTGATGAAGACGATGTACCGTCAATCGAATCTCGACGTCCAGATTGAGAACTGGAACTTTTATCCTTTACATCTGACGAATTATTGTCAGAGTTCTTCTCTGACCCTTTTTTGGACGATCGTTCCTCGTTATTTCTGTCCCTACGGCGGTCTCTGGTTGAATTTCGCTCTCTAGATTTGTCTTTCTCTTTGTCTTTTTCCTTGTCTTTTTCTTTGTCCTTCTCCTTTTCTTTCTCTTTCTCTTTTTCCTTTTCAGGTTCAGACTTAACTTTCCTATTTTCATATTTCAAATATTGAATCACGGGTAAATTACTCGCAGATATTGGAAGTCATTGCTATAAGCTTACGTTGTAGGGTGACTACTGGAAGCGGCAGATGTCGATTTGGGGGTCGAGTTGTTTGAAGAAGATCCATTGGAAACTTTTACTGAATTTGAAGTTGGGGTGCCAGGAGCTGAAGTACTAACCACATGATTTTCAGTTTTCACCGCAGCCTTTTTCTTGCCCTCTTTAGTAGGAACACTTTTCTCCTCTTTTATAGAGACAGATTTCTTTGAATTGGTCTTTTCGGGGGAAACTTTCTCCACCTTCTCAGCTTTCTGGTGAAAATCTTCCTCAGCAACGAATTGAGTCCATTTTGATTTAAGTTGTCCTATGTAACTTGTCGCCAGAGCAAATAGGTCTTGCCGTTTGTCTTTCTCGTCAGTCCGTACCTATTTTCACAATTTAATATTGTTACATGCATCTGGTCGCTGCAGTGTGCAACAATATTTGTAACTAATCTAAAACTTACCCTCTCAATCCACCGCTCAACAGCGTTTGCCAGGTTTGAAACTTTAGGGTAATATGGAAGAATTCTCTTTAAAACAATGAGTGAGTTTCTAATTTGTATAAAATCTTTGGACTCCAGGCAAACAATGACGCACTGAAAAAAATCGGACATCTTATTATAAATCGTTCAGAATCCGAACTCTTTTGTGGAATTTAAGCAATAAAAACACTAGGTCCTCCAACATGGTAACTGCATTTCCTACACCGAAAGTCGTTTTAAATAGTATGTCCTATTGGTTCTTTCTGTAGTAATTATGTAGTTCAAAGAATCTTATGCACTAAAAATATTTTGTTGTGGCATTAAAATAATGGAAATTAATTTTTAACTTGACTTATAATTCTAAAAATTACTGTTTATTTTTTATCCTTTCTAATAAAGGATAGTTTAGCTCGCCCGAGGAAGAGAGTTTATAGAACCGCACAGTCCGTCCGTGGATTTTGACCAAACTACGTAAAAACATTGCCTATAGACCTGCGATGATCTCCATTTATTTTGGTGCAAATCGGTCTACTAGTTATCGAGATACCGCGCGCCCACTTTGCCTTCATTTTGATAGTGAAAGGGATAAATCGGCATAAAAAAAGTTAATTGTGCTTCTAGCATTTCGTTTCGAAATACTTTACACCGCTTCTACTGAAAATGGCACATTATGCTTAAAACACATTTTAGCAACAATTTGACAGTTTGTTTGACTTTCTATGCATTTTGATAGTCAAAATTAATTGCTTTGACTTTACATGGATTTTAATAGTCAAAATTACTTGCAGTGACTTTATTATGTACTTTAGACAGTCAAAATTACGGGTTTTTTCTTCAATAAAATCAATAAATTAATTGGGGTATCACGAAAACATTGTTTCGGCGGCCATATTTTTAATCTTAAACTGCGTACACGGCCCCTTTTACTCGGGCGAGCTTCTGTTACGGCTTTCCGTTCGTTTAATTTTATTCAAATACTCTTACATAGTAGTAACTCTGATCATGCTTTCCTAGTGTGAATAATATGTAGTCTTAATAACAGTAATAATAACAATTTTTTACAAGTAAAATTTTCCAAAAACGCTTACCTTTGTAATTTTGTAATGCCACTTATGACAAACATGTCTGAAGTTTTCATAATCGACATGATCACTGCTTTCCGTGGACGATGCATTAGCTGCTCTGAATTTCGTTACAAAACCAGGGAACTTTGAACACTCCTGAAATCATAATTAATTATGAATGTAAAATACTGCAAGGAATTTTAGCTTTACGTCATTACCAAACAAATTGGCCCAAAATGAATAATGTGAAAATTACCTTGTCAAAAATGGACTTATCACTATGCCACTTCATTACTGTCCCAAGAAGGGCGCACAAAAATCTTCCGTACCTATTCGCTTCATTTTCTGTGCAGGACGTTACAGTGTAAATTATATCACAAAATATCTACAAAAATATTTTCTAATTATAGATCCACTATGCAAACAAAAATATTTTGGATACCCATATGCAATCTTTCTTACTCTGTCATAACAAATTAAAGTTGAGAAATTTGGCGTAGACAATGAGTGAATAGTGTTAACAAAATGAGCACAGTATAGAGCATCCGGAGCAGTAAAAATACATCGTGGAAAAAGGCATAACTGTAAAAACGCAGTCACAGCTTCATTCTTTGCAGATTTTGCAGCACGAGAAGCGAACCACGAATCTTTCTCCTGAAATATAAAACTTGTTAGAATTTACAAACTAAGAAGTAAGAACCGTTTGGTGGCATGTCAAATATGGGTTGGTCGAGATTTTGAATTCCAGAAATAAATTATTATTTTCCAAAAATATAACCTGATTTAGTTTAGCCATAACTCTATCCACGTGTTCAGTTTGACGACGCTCTTCATCTTGAAGCTTTTCAATGAGTGCATTACATCGCTCTTGTTCCTTTTTTCTCTTGCTAGACGCCATATCTTTATTTTCTCCAGCATTGGCTGCAATTTGCTTGACACGAGTTACTTCCCTGGCGTATGCTTCCGTAGGCACATGTAAATCATACAGCGTAAGTGACCAAAATGTAACATAAAACTGAGGCGAAATATCTTCCCACGTTTTGGCAGTCAAAAAATTCCTCATAGTTTCGATGACAGGATTAAGAACAATGTGGGACGCCTGAGCATACTTTTGTTGTCTTTGGACAACAGTCAGGTTTTTATGGGATTTTTCGGCCCTCCGTAATTCGTCATATTTTGTCTGAAAAAGATTTTTGTTTCATTTTCATTAATTATAACATTGCACAAATCACACAAAATATTGCAAGTCAAACAATTCAATGAAACTTACAGAAACTGAGTGAGCAAATAATGGTCGCCACAGGAAAAACGCAACATCAGAAGAAATGTGATATTCCTCCACAAGTTTCTGCAGCGGTGGAATTTTTCTTGCGTAATCGTCCAGGGTACAGGATGTTGCCAAAAAGCTTCCGAATTGTACTAAAGTATCTTGACACTGTCACAAATAGTTCTTCTGTGAATTATCTCATTTTTATATTTATTTGAAGAGCGAACTGACAGATTTAAATTTACCTGGTCATACAACTTTCCAACTAGCTTTGTATGAAGATTCTGTGACTCGTCATACACAATGCAATTGCGTTGTTGGGCCATAAGTATGCAGAGAGTTACAGCGAGGTCATTCATCGACGACGCTTCACGCAGTCTTCCAGCAGACTTTTTTGCAGTCCTTACTTGCCCAAAGTAGCCCGCCTAATCAAAGCAACATAAATTTAAACGTAGCCCGAAAACTAGATTTCATCGATTTCAAATAAAATAATCTATCCGTACTTCTCCTCGTAGCATTTCTCCACCTGCCATGGCATCAAGCTGCTCTGAAGTCATCTCTTCCGCAGCTTCGATTCCAGTCATTTTTTGAACAATTTCCTTCAGCAAAAGAAGATCTAAACTCTGTTTGTTCTTTAACTGGTTGGCAATGTACTGCAACAGGGGAACTAATTCTATTGAATATTTTTTACAAATCGATCCTGCAAAGGACGATAAGCTCTGAATCCAAGGTGCAATTGTAGATCCATCGTGTTTTGTTCGCGGACGGTTAGGCATCAACATCTGTTCAATTAGAAACCATTAGATCAGAGCGATGTTATGGCGTATTGACAATTATATTTTTTACTGCATTACTTACCACTGACAATGACCCAGAGTTACTGGTACTACTAGGAGACAAGGCTTCTAACAAGCAGAATACAAGCACATCATAGCTAAGAGATGTCAAAAACTTCAAGGCGTCAATGACGGGCGTTATGAGGTTGTCAAATAATTGTATCTGAGATAAGACCTGGAAGAAATTTAAATTAGTGAATTCCAAACCTATACGCACCAGTTTAATGTAACAGAAATATTTTAAAAACTCACATAATCGAATATTACGGCAGGCATACTGTGGGATAACTTTCCTAAAAGTCGACCCATAGGCTTCACATTTTCTTTTGATATTCTTCTCATTAAGTGCTTCACTCTCTTTACTAAATCCACACGCTTTTTAAGTAAAACTGGATGCAATAGTACAACAGAGTCTCCTTTCCAAGATCCGTATAATCGAAACCTTTTCAAAAAAATCAATTGCGATTTCAGTTTACAATTTTCAATTACAAGTTACAGGTGTACTCAATCTAATAATTACAAAAGACATTTCCTCAACGCCATTTATATTGGCGACCAAAATCTTCATCATAACAATAATAAAGTATTTGGTAGCGTCCTTACCTATGGTAATAGGGGTAAAACTTAATAACAGTCCATATTTCTTCTGATGCGGAACAGTTAGCTTCCAAAAAACACAGACAGGGAAGTACAACTTCGTCCAGTACAGTTAAAAATTTGAAATATAATGGAGGCTTCGCAGTCTTTATCTAAACGAAATGAAAATATTTACATACAAAATAAAAATTATTGTTAAATATTATAAATGCTATGAATAGCTAATTAATCATACATACCTTTTGCAGATAACTTTTCATCAACCTGAGTATTTTGTACAATAGAACAGGGTCGTGATAGATGTAAGGACCAATGGCCAGGATTGCATTAATATTTTTCTCAAGAGCTTGAAAATCAAATATTTGAGGGTGAACTCTATCGCTGCTACCATACGTGGTCACTGATTTGTGTCCCAGCTTAGGACTCAAATTCGAATGCCTGCAATAATCATGGAATAAAATTAAAATTTCTACCGGCTTATCTGTACGATAATTATTCCAAAGGACTGTGAGACTTACTCTTTATAAATGGGATCTAAAATGTAGTGGAGCAACTGTATAAGTCGGGTGGAAATCCTTTTATTACTCACGCATGAATAATCCGGCAGTCTTCTAATTAAACTAAGAGCATGTTCCAGTGCGCCAATACTGAGCAGCGCTTCACATAGCAAAAACTTTTGGTTGTCGGAATACTATTAAAATAAACAAACATACGCAATTATGATCAACATGTTAACATATATACAAAGATATTTGTTTTGGTTTTATGATGTTACCCGATCTTCTGGTGATGTTATAACCTCCGTATCTTCGGTAACTTCTTTATTTATTGTCACTATCATGGAGCGGCGAGCATATTCTTTAGCATCTGCTATTTCCCGATCCCATTGTTTCTGAATGACTCTGTCATCTGGTGTCAACTATTTAGCAAAAGTAATAATTTTAAGAAAAGCATTGTGCTTAATTACTTCAATGTCAGTGAAAAATGTTAATTACCCATGGATATATATCTTCCATTGTGAAAACATCGTGTTGTAGGAGAAGAGCGATCAATGTAAACAATGAATCTGAGGGGTCGGAATTAGTGAGTTTGAATCCAATAAGCTCGCATAGCGTTTCAGGCGATGGGTTCAATGTCCGCAGCAAGGGTGTGAAAAATTTACTGTCGGGTTGAGACTCAAATGACTCCAAAACGATGTCAATTACTCGGTTTGGGTCCAAATTAAACCGTCCTGGATAAAAATTTTACATTACTAGTGCTCCCATTCTTAATCTACTACAAATTGTGGTAAAATTGTAATTTGCCAAGAATTATAATAGTTACCAATCAAACAATGTATAACTTGGCTAGTGTATCCGACCGATTTAACAGCAGAAGGCTCAGAGAGCTCTGATATAAGCTTGGCGTAACCTTCACTTTCTTCTCTGAAGAGATTGAACTTCTGCTGTTTGTAGCTGTTAATGAAATAATGTAACCATTTAAATGTAAGTATATTAATGAGATACCGGGCCCGCAAAATCCGGGATGGGTTTAAAAAGTTCATGGGGTTCCGGACACCTTACAATATTTTACCCTGACGCCTCAACTTCTTGCTACAATTTTGTATAACAGTTTAGCTCTCCTGTGTGAAAAGTATGCTAGGAGCTTGTGTGAAAAGTACGTTTGTAGCTCCTGTGTGAAAAAAACTGACCGTAGGTATACAGTTTGAAATTCAGTTGTTGTCATGAGTTAGTCGTCACAGTGCTGTAATTATACATTTAGCAAAAAGCGTCAGTCAGCAATAAACATTCGTGAGTTGAGGAGGTTTGGTACAGCCCATGACGTACGAGGTTATATTTTTTATTATGTCTGAAGTGATTAAATTGTGGGTGAATAAATAATCATTTGAATTTCCTACACTGGTCTATAAGCGCATACTACTGATTATTTTGCATATAATTGGGTTAATATTGTAAGGTGTCAGGTGCCACATTCACTAAAACGTCCGTGGATCGTGCGTCAGAGATCTCAATAAGTTGTCAATCTATAATTCATTTTTACGCTTTGAAAAATTATATTAAAATTTGAAATAGTATATATCTGTGATTTGTAATTTGTACTTACTACATCTTAGTTTTGAGTCTTATAAAACGAGTGTTGAATGCATTCTTATTATAAATACTTCCTGACTCCACCACTGAATCCGCATCAAATCTCTCCATTAAAAGATAGCCAAGAAAAGGGTTCGAGGCTACGGCTATAGAAACAAAACCTTCGCGTAATCCTTCTGGACAAAGTTGAGCAGAAGTTTCATTGTCCACGGTTGAAAATATATCAGCTATAATTGATGCCGACTGAGGAACGTAACCAACTAGGCTTTGCAGTGTAGAAATAATTTTGTCCTTCTTCATAGTCCCTTTGCATCCTTGCTTCAGCAACTCATAAATGTATCTCCCGTATATTTTCTCTATAAAATCCCACAAAAACATCATTTAAAGCCAAAACATCATGACTATTCACAATCAGTATTATAATTACTATCCACGCACATTAAAATTGGAATAAAATCATGTTTCTCGTGGCCGAAGCTCCGCCTTTATGCCTTTTAGTAATTTTACTTAATTACCCTTAATAGTAACCAAATGAAAAATGGCAGCAAGAAATTCTTATTATGCGATACTGTACGACTATATGTAGGAAAGTAAAATAACATAATAGGTAATTCCTACCTTTGTTATAGGTCTCTTCAGTTTGCTCGTCCAGTTGGTTTATCTCGGTTAATAACTTTTTACATTCAGAGATGCTAAAACACAAAACATCATTTTACAAAAAGTCTCACCATAAAATAAAAACGAAAAGTATTAAATGAATTGAAGCTTTAGATATTACAATGTTTGTTTTCCAGTCTTATCCCAAGACTTCCAAAGTTCTGTGAAGTTAGTCCTCACGTCCATGATGATCGGTGTCACGTAATTTTAAAATAATGCTTTAAAATATTTTCCAACCAGTCACTGTTATTTGTATTTGCAGAGTAAGTTTAATTCCGAGAATAGTAACGAATTTCCCTCTGCTCATACATGCCTGAAATTAGAACAAAAACAAATGAGTTAAATTGAAACAATGAAGTAAAAATAGGACAATAATTACTAACTGTATCCCATAAACTTATTTCGGTCACACATGACAAGAATATCCAATACGATAAAATAATCAACCCTTTTTTGACACCATTTTTTAAATATACAATAACAAACGTTTCAAAATAATCGAAAAATGTTGAATGTATGCTAAAGAGTTGGTAAACATTTGAAAATATAAAAAAGATGCAACAAATGATAAAAAATATTGATTGTTGTTTCGATTGGGTTACCTGTATCGCTGATGTCTGTTGTTTTGATTGAGTGTATTCAAAATACGGAGAACTGTCGCTCAACACAAACCTTCAACCTTTAATCTAAATATGAGATGATAAATAGAAAATTGAATAAATAACGGGAAATTGTGATAAAATGGTGAGTAGAATATCAAATATACAATATACCTATACTGAATTCAAAAAATAACATTGCTATCTACCTATTTCTAATCTGTTCAACTGCAACACACTTGATGGCTGATGTTCAATCAGCTGTAAACATTCACTAATCATTTATTGACATACCTCACACGTCAAAATTGGAAATTAACGAAAGTTTCGTCAGTAGTAGTAAAACAAAGAAAACAATTCAAAATCACTAAATCCGAAGTTGGCATTTAAAGTTGACTCCAGATTTAAGTCAATATAATATCTTGCCTGTCTCCGACAACTAACAACTAAACTAACAACTAATTACTTTATTTGGTGGTCAAAGTACTTGAACGAAACAGCACTAATAAAAGTACTGAGCAACTGACAACAACCAACAACAATTTTTACCTCACTCTAGGTAGGAGCTTACTACTTTTCTTCCACCAATGCGTGGAACGCGCAAATTCCTGCTACTTTTGAGTCTGAGTATACTGACAATGTTTATCCATCGGCGGATCTAATACTAGGAATACCTACCAACAATACAGAACCAAGACGAACACGCATTGCAATGCAATCCTGCTTTATTTAGGTGTGTGGTGTACGTGCATAAAACAGAGGATTATTTTTCATTACAGCCTTTCAGAGAGCGTTCCTTAAGGTGAGACATTTTTGGAGACCGGACTACCTAGTCCAACCGACAGCCGAGTCAGCGCAGCCGAACTAATTCTAGTTTTCTAGTGCAAAATCTTATCGATGGCTCAGGCTCAACTTTGGCTCAACTTGGATCATGATTCGCGATAATCTGATATTATCCAATGGTATTCTGATTTGATACTCAACAACAGCGGTAGTACTGATCTGATGCTCACCAACAGCAAAAAACAGAAGCCGGAAATCTATGTATTTAAAATATTTTCTTTGATTAAACGATGTCATTTAATAATACTATCTGATGATTGCATTTTTATATATTTATAATTAAATCAGAATGATTATCGCATGGCTAAAATGGAACATTTGCGATTTATAAAAATCTAGGATTCATAATATTATGACCACGTAGTGTGGTAGTGTATTAGATAAACAACACCCAGTATAATAAACCAAAACAAAGAATGCAATATGATCTACCATCTAATAAGCATAAGATAAACAGATTCTTGACACAATTTAAACAAAATGCAAACATAAGCAAT
>JABASH010005381.1:0-12226 GCA_019776445.1 Tomocerus maximus | reverse complement strand
CCAACTTTGTTCACGACTTTTCGCAATATTTCTAACTTCCCATAATTTCTTGCACATAGATTATTGCCCTCCTGTGGGTGTGCTAGGCTTTCATCACCTTTATATCCAATTTTTAATGCAATATTTTGACAGCCAAATAGATAGGTAGAGGTATTAAAAATAAAATTGCCTAAACCTCACTGTATGGCATACAGAAAATGATCAATTTACAAAATTTAGCATATACTATATCCGCTAGTGCAAAAATTTACACCTACCGACAGTTCGGCAGAACCCTTAATGTAAAATAATGTTTTTATTTTTATGTTTTAAGGTCAATACATACCATCCATAGACTACTTATTTTATTTGATACATACATCCTTTGTTGGTGTGGTTGTGGCTAATCGTAAAATACTAAAAAAGGATATTCTTTCAAAATAGTACATCCCATTTCTGGGGCCAAAACACAATGCGCACATAGCTACAAATAATAAGCTGCTTGTTCTTGTAAAGAGTAAGACTAATAATAATGCTCAGGAAAAATTCCTACGCTCAATGAATGCTAAACCGAGAAAAGGCAAGGTATTATTAGTCAATCGCATGGTTAAAAGGAATTGATTGGAATCATTATTTCTCATTAAAACAGACACTTATAATGTTTTCAAAGTAATTCCCTTTTTTGGACTGTAATTGTACTCTTATACGGCTACACACAAATGTATTGTGTTTATTGTTCAAGCTGTCTGCCTGTCCTTATAGCGAAAAGTGGAGAAAAATGGGAGACAAATGGCGAAAATTCTAAGGATAAACTCAGACATTGGAAATGAGCAAAGAAAGGGAAGTAAGGCAGCTGCAAATCAAACAAGGCAACTTATTATTTCCCGTCTGCCTCTTCTTTCTTCCCCAATAATTCACGAAACTAAAAAATTTCCGTTGCAAGTTACAAGAGTTGCAACACAACCGTAGAGAGTTTATTTTATCTGAGTAGAACATGCCATATCTAATGTTGTACTAGTAATAAGGAGTAAAGGAAGGAAAGATAAAGAGCACGACAAGCTTTGTTGATTATAATGGGCAAATCTACTTTTCTATGATTCATGTTTCCTCTGCAATAATGCCACAATCACAATAACTATGCGGTGCTTATACGTGTGTTTGATTTGTACTGCACTAACAATGCACGTCTCCATCATACAGTATAAAATGTTTTCAAACAAAAGATACCTGAAATTTGCCCGTCTAGTCAAACTGCTTTCTCCTGAATCAATACAATATATAATCAGGACATTGTACTACAGAAAAACATTTCCAGGTTTCGTCAGGTTAAGATAATAGATCCAAAGTCTAACAACATCCCTCCATTACGCATAATAGTTTCCTAACTCATCATGCGGCACTTCTGCTTTATGATTATCTAACGCCCACGATATAAAATCAAACTAGTATTGTAAGTAACATTGATTCCCACTATATGCAAAGTTACATCATATGGGATGCTTTTTTACTGGTTAGAAATATCTACCATTTGAGATATGCCAATAAATTACCTTTACAGATAACAGAAATACGATGCAAAAGACAAATCGTGAAAAACAAATAGGAAAATCTACAAATTTTTTCCTGTACAAAAAAGGGAGGAAAGGACTGGAAAACCATCTGAGAAAATTGCTTATCACTGTTGGGCGTGTGTCTCTAAAACAAGGATTTCTTCTATTCGAATGAACTAAAATACTTACACATGCCCATAAAAATATTGGCAACGACAGCAATAACCGTAGCTATTGGCTAAACGAAGATGGGTTGTCGAACCCCGGAAACTGAATGGGTTTCGTAATGGAAACAATAGAGGCAATAACGCACATTACAAACACACTACTACTATAGAACACACCACTCAGCCACTAAGACACATTATAAGTGAAATGTAATCGGATACACACAATAGGATGTGCGATACAATACTCCACAACAAAACATCACCCAACAAAACAGTATCAACATAAAACCAAGAAAAACTCGAGACAGTACATAGTAAGCGTAAACACTTCAATCCTACAATATGTGACAACAAAAATACAGTATCTCAACAGTGGTGTGCTATTTACTACATGTTTAGTTCACTTCAGAAACAGATAAGTGCATGGCTATCGATATCATTCTTCTGCACAAGCGGAATGCACTAAAGATACCCACGCGTGAAATAAATACAATCTATTCTTCTTTTTTGTAATACTCATTTGCTACCAATAGTAAATAATAGTACTCAATGGTTTCTGTACTGCTCTTTCAGAAATGCATTTTTTATAGTGTTAAAAATCGAAAGAAGATAATGTTTAACTGATGTGGTATTCTCATCTCCTTCTTTGTTATCTCTACTATCATACATTTGCTACAATAGTAGTTATACTGTGCCGCTATGTTAGTAGGTGTAACAAATTATTTTATAATGTATTTAGAATACTCCTAATGCTTCAAAAGACTAAAAGACACATTCTAACAAACAATATGTCAGGACAAACAGAATGTGTTCAATTTAAAGGAATGCATTTAACGAGTTAGACAATTTGTATCATTGCTAATGGTGCACTACATATTTTGTATACAGCTATTAATGCATTGCATATGTACATTATTGGCTATTGACGCTTTCGAGAATGTGCTAAATGCTGCTGAGGTACGGTAGATGTTAATTCACAATAGCAACTCGACTATTGCTTTCAGTATGAAATATTACCATCTGTCTGTATATAATATGTCCACTGATACTACAAAATATCTTTAAAATTACAATTATTACGATTCCACTGTGACATGACGCTTAATGAAGATTATTTGGAATGAGCAATATTTATGATACTAGGATATCATTGCAGATCATAAATTTTGTTTTGGCTGTAATCTTGTAATGGTACATTTTTAGATTCACCTATTGATTATGAGATTATGGTTACGTATTATATTTATATTTCACACTGATGGCATTAGGTAGTAATAAACACCACAATCCGCAAACCATCCATAACAAAAATGCAAGATATTCCTAGTACATGTCGAGTGTTTACAAAATACAATAGTAAACCACAATAATTATCAGTTACTCCACCGTGTTAGCTTTCCATTAGCAAAAAAGGAGAGAGACTGTATTCAGTTGGAAAGAAGGTAGAACTAGCCAAGTCTTAAAACTCGACTTGGTGTCACATAAACGTTAGCTACAGTCCTAAAAAGTAAAGAGCATTGTTTATGTACAAGCCTATTAATCTCGAAAGTAGCGATCTCGATTCTCTAGTGCTTTTAACCATTTATTTTCGCATAAGATATTTCACATCCGAGTTATTTATGAGTGAGGCTGTCCAAGACTAGACAAGACCAACAGTTGAAGCCAAAACAGAAAGGACAACACAAAAAGACTGGGATACGCTTTATGTAATAGTAAATGCTTGTGCACAAACACCCTAATAGTAAATAAAGTTCTCTTAGGTGAGCCGCCAAACATTCTCTAGAGCTTCTAAACTTCAAAGCTACTCTATTCCTATAGCAAACTAAACCACTTTAAGAAAGATAACGCAGAAAGATCAAGGAAGAACTTTTAATACTTTACATATTGCCGTGTTTAACTTACCCACACAAGGATATAGTAAGTAGTAGTATTACTTACATTACTTTCCTTACACGCAGAAGAAGAAAATTATTATTTATGTTGGCTCGTACAAGCATATTGCAGAGAGATGTGTTACATTAATTCATATCTAAAACATCAGTTACACCTTTACATTCTTTAATTAACTTCCCCTTTAGTTACATAACTTTACCTAATGTATAATGCTAGGCACAATCAGTTATAATACCAAGAATACTGAGCACGTAATCCGTTACACTGTTTAGCACTTCCATAATGAAAACATTTTGGTTATATATCCGTAAGCAACTAATTTTCTTCTTCCTCAAAGCTTTAGGCTTTAAGTATTATGTTCAGGCATTACAAAATTATATTCCATATTCAGTATTAGCAACTTACATATAATCCGGTGCTAGACTAGATAGAGTTTAATATATGCTAATACATATTTACCAACAGTAGTCTGATGTAGCTAAATCTGCTTTTTGAAGCCTACTTTTAATTTTGGCTAGAAAAGCACGTGTACACCTTTCGCCAACCTTTCCTCGACGTGAACTCACGTTATGTAAATATAACCTGAGCTCACCTTCTCACTTGCGTTTACTATGTTAACGAACCTCGACAAGTTTCCATTAGATTTTCACAAAGGTACTATAGACATGACACAAAATAGTAGCAGGAGGAAACCAAGTTAATATACCCCATTAAAATCACCATCTGCATGGCTCATTTTTTGACAGGTCTTATATGACCTATTAAATTACTCCGGGATTGTCTACCTACTTTAAACGAGCGATTTTAGATGTGTCACGTTTAATTCATGATCAATGATTACGATGTTTTATCTACTATTTGGTATGGTATAATCAATTGTTTATTACTTATCCCCCTATATTAAGGGCTTCGTAATATTACGCAATTGCGAAGTGAAAAAGTCAGGAAAAATATGTAGGGTAGCCGCCTGAAAAAGGATAGCAGACATCAGTATGCATATCAGGGAAATGAAAACCAGAGCAAAGTACTAAACACAATAGATAGGACAAAATGAAAGGAGACCATATAGAGCAAACTAAACCAAAGAGCGACCAAAAGAGACCACATTTTAACTAGAGTCATCCATTTACTTTACTGACGGGGTAATATATTACTGTAACTACCAGTACTATCTGTGGAAGACAATATAACATCCGTATCTTTAACAAGGTAATAAGTACGCAGTAAAGTAAAAGTTCGGTTAAATCAAGGAGGCAGATGTAGCGTTTCATGTCATAAACCTTTAACAGCGTGATAATAACGGAAGGCTTTCATACCAACATGATACAATACGTACTACATAAGTACAATTCCATTTGGACGGACAGAACTCTTTGACTTTACAGGAGATTGTAGATACAGCTTCACTTGACATGCTATACTGTGTATTTACGTCCAATTCCAATCTTGGAGAAACATTCTCTTTTGCACGAAGTCATTTATGTACATTCGTAACTAACCATGTAGAATATGAACAGATATAGACGGAGACCCAGTTGACGGGTGATTCTATTTCACTTGCGCTCTGTTCGACTTGAGCTGTTGAATTTAGTTTAGTTTTGGAAAGAACTCCATAGCCCAGCTAATACTCATGTTTAGTGAACATAAACCAAACGTACACGCGCTCCGAGTGCGATGCGAACTTTGTTGGAGGAGGTTGCAAAGAGAAGTTGGAAGTCGGAGCAAGAACCAGAATACTTTAGCAAATACATAATACAACTTCAACACATGTTATATACAAAGATAGCGACATATAGGAAGCTAGGTAAGTTTAATAAACATATCGTAGCTATGTATATACAGACTTAGTACTATTTAGTTTATACGTTTAGTGGCTATAAGAATATGAATGAACTCCTTTTCGCACAAAACGCTCGCCCTCTCCTTCCTATCAGTTGTGACATACATTTCCTTGTTTCCTTTTTATATCATGTATATATAGAATCGTACACTTGAGTTAATGCATGTACATTATGTTATGTAATATTATAAAATCTTTTCATGAGTGCTTTTCCGCTGGCTCGTGCTCTCTGTCTCTGTAACATATTACAGAAACTTGGTCAAGCTGTGGGAGGGAATGGAAGTAAAAGACACATTCTCTGTCACTGCAGCTCAGAACACTTAACGATTTTGTAGTTTGTATTAAGGAAATTGTACAAACTTTATATTGTTAAACGCGCAATATTATGGTTATGTAGGTAGTATAACCGTACAAGTGTGTATCCACAATCTATACCTTTAGACAGAGAATTGATAATAGTTTGGTGTTTAGTGCGTCGTATTTGTATAAGTTTACGAGAGAGTCTGTGCCATTTCTATTACTTTACATTGCATCGCAGACATTCTCATTTCCCTTGTTGATTCCTTTCATCGTTACGTTTCATTGAATTTTATATTATTTCATCTTCCCATATGGCTCTGGCTGACTTTGCCTTATTTTGCTTCTTCCCTTCTACTGATTTCGTCTGGGTTTTCTTTTTTGGCTTAGTAATAATATGGCTTTCTATCTCTATGTTGTTTTTCCATATGTGGACTGTGCATCTATGTACATAAGCTAGTAGTGTACCTACGTATATTTACGTTCATCGGACCATTTCTTCCAACTTGAGCAGCGCGAGTTAAATAATATGATGCAAAAGTTGGGCAGAGTTACTACATGTGCATTGTGCATGTATTTTCTGGGACTTGTCGACAAGTAAGACTGCATGGAATCAAATGACAGAAAAAAACTAGTCAAAGAAAGTAAATTCAATTCAACTCGACCAAATCATAATGATGCAGAGGCGAGCAAAAGAGTTTTGTCATGGAGAAATCTTGTCAACAAGTCTGCCCTGAATAAAGTTCTCAATTCTAAACCATATGGTATGTGCCTATGGCTAAATATAAGTTAAGATCATAAAGCATACACATAGGCATATGCATACATACTACGATCTTCCAAATTCGATTTATTCATAAGACTTATAGTACATGTTATATGCATCTTGACAGATAGTCAGACACACTCTTAAAAGGAGACTAAGATTAGAAAATATTAATAAATAGCCTGCACATGTCATGGAATCTAATACAGTTTCACTATCTACTTTTCAGTTTCATAACTGTCTACTAGTCTTCATTTTCGCAGAAGGAAGCAAATTATCACTTCTAACTAACCCTACTTCTTTCCAGTATCATATCAAACATTTAAATATAACCTGCTAATAAAAGCTTTATATTTAGGATAAATTGTTTTTCAACTACTACCATAAAGCTCACTGAATGGTAAGTTGTATAAGTTCAAATCAGTTCAATCCAGTTCAGACACGGGTTCAATTAAAATCCTAAAAGAACGATAAAGTTCTTTTCCTTTTTACGTCTTTGCTCTGTGTAATCAAGAAACTTTTATTTCTTAAAAAGCAAAAGCATACAATCAAATCGAATCAAATCAGCATCAACAGAATTAGTTTAACTTCAAGATGCAAGCAACGGCTACTAACAACGTCCCATTCTTTCTGCTAATAACGTAGAACTACTCACTCCGTGTGTAGTCTCTGCTCAGTCTGTGATTACTCCTGACTTCACACAACTTTTTTATTCACCAGATACTATGATACACACACCTATATCATACACATTGATACACAGAAGAGGAGTTACTATATACTATCACATACAATTTACACACGGTAATAATAATGAAAGAGTCTAATTAGCTTTTCAAACATTATATTATCAATACAAATGTTCACTTCATGCAAAGAATGCTGTAATTCTATGGGAAAAATTTGCGGCGCCTTCAGAACCAAATTGCCACTACACGAGTCAAGAAAACTACAGGACACTGACTTGACTTAGGCATTGCGTTGCTAGCCTCCCTAAGAATCAACGTGTTCATGTCATGTCATTGAATTTCATGCATTGATCTGCTCCTTGCCTTCCCTCCATCGTCGCCTTTGAGCGTAGCAACTGTAAAACTCTTCGGCTCTACAGCTGCATGCAGAATACAAATAAAATTTGCCTTCCTTTTACTACTTATACAGTGTAAATTTAATCGTAAGCTATAAAGTTATACATCAAGACACATAGGTCATTAAAATAGCTTGTGCCTCGTTAACTATTTGGCTTTCTGCGGCAATCTGCTCATTATAAATTATAATGTAAGCCAAATTGGAATATACTGGTAATGAAAACATTTTCTATTTAGTTATATAAAACAGTGAGGCAAAAATGCATTCATGTACTGCATTACATCAATTATCCCTCATTACATAACAATCAGAGAGAGAGAAAGAAATGCACCTACAATGCAATATCATAGCACAAAATAAGTATTTAAATGACATTTACAGGATGTTGAATGCCTACAGGAAACAAAATAGCATTGAAAACTGGTTAAAAAAAACTTTAATCATATAACTGCATTGACCCGATCCTTCCTTCTAAGAAAAACGTTTGTTTGTCTTAACGCTTGAGTTAATTTGAGGACGAAATAATATAGGTTCATAAAAGAAGTACAGCGATGTACTATATAAGAAAGAGTGTAACATGCAAGCCAAAAACGGTACTTTACAATCACTAAACAATACAAATATTATACAGGTAAAGTCAGTAAATATACAGTGCAGTAAGAAACGATTGAGCAATTTGGCTGGGATGAGTAGGAAAAGTATCAAAGGACGTGACGAAACAAAAATATTTATTTAAATTATCTTTGATACTGGCATGCTCCACCTTTTAGAATGCTATATAAAGGATATATAGATAGATGCGGAGTTAGTTTAGACAGTAACAGTATGTCTCCGCGATAAGGAATGGATGTTGGAATCACGTTGAATCATCAATAAAAATATTGGAGTGACATTGCGATTAAAACCGTTTGCTAAATACTACAAACAACCACAACTGACATGAAATACGAACCGACGAAGACTCACAAGAAGCACTGAAAATCCTGCCTAGAAGTACAATAAATGAATGTAAAGTCGATTAGCGAAGCCGATAAATCTTTGAAGTATCCTCCTACCCTTTGCCATACCTTCTTTCTTTTTCCAACTCTAAAAGGAGATAAATCACATAAAGAGTTGAAACGATGCTCTAGTGCTGAGTTGACTTGACTCGGCTCTTGAATTGAAGCCTTTTGGCTCTATTTGCTGCACTTGCAGTATTCAATTTGTAATGCTTACGAGTGATTACAATGGAATACCCAGGAGTCATAGTCAGAGAAGTAGAATCGATCCAAATACCACTTTCAGTTTATATTCATTTCTATCTTTACAGCCAAACCAATGCATTTTCTGTGTTCAGCCTTCTACTTTACTCTACAAGACCCTATGGCTAGGTCTTTGGTAGCATAGGCTTTTTATCGACACCAAGTAGCAGTACATATTGCACACACTACATGAACAACACGATATTCTTACTGTGTGCCCTTAATGTATATTTTATGTATCTTACTTTCCTCTTACCGAAAAAGAACGAGTACATAAATACATCTGCATTAGCCAACCGTAAAGTTCCATCTACTAATAATAGCCGTATGCAGAACTGCTATGTACATTATAAATATGTGCAAGTGGAATCCAATGAATCTTATTCAGGAGCATCACTTCAGGCCCAAGATCATAAATAAATAAAAATAAATATAAAGGGAAATGTATCTAGTATATAATTTATTTCCTTTCTGTCTTCAGATGCATAAAAGGAGAGAGAAATGGCTCCTTTTTTCTTTATTATTTTCTGCAGTAAAATATTCTCAAGCTTGTAAGAACCCTATTGTACAATCTGCTTCTTCTAGAGCTTAAACTATACAGACAAAAACTATTAATGCTGAACAGTAATAATGAAAAGAAATCTAGGGATACAATTTTTGACACAGAAAAATATATATGAACGTTTTATTTTAACTATACACTTATGGAGTAGAGAGATCCGTCCGCATCCTGATGAAGTCTGTTCAAGACATAACACACAGTGTGTGCATAGACAAACATTTCATGAACCGAAGAGCCGAACTTTACAGCTTGAGCTGTCATCTCTAAATTCATTGCACATTACTCAGCTCATAAATTGAAATTGACATGGCACACCAGCACAGATACTTACAGCTTCTTCCTCCAAGTCACTATTCCAGTCAACTAAATTATGGGCACGACCTTTCCTTTTTAATTCAAACACACAATTACCAATAACATAGCACTCAGACAAATTATCTTGCTTCGCACTACAGACAGAATCATAGGACCCAATCCTAAGTAAGCCGAAGGAAACGAGCTTGTGTCAAGTTATCACAAAACCAATGCCAATAACTTGGTAATAAGTAATTAAATTTTGATGAACCATTAGTGTTTCCTGCTATCTCTCGCACAGAAACACAATTAATGGTGTAGGAAAGCAAAACCATAAGTATTAATTCTTAGGTATGTACATTATTACATAATAACGTGGTTGGTCTGGCCAAACGAACAATATATGAAACCAGATAAGACTGGAACCCATCTACACAGTAGATAAAGATAATCTTCCACCCAGAGACGTAACTCATAAACTCTTGGCTAATCCTAACACGAAAAATGCGTTTAGATTCACTTTGAATTTAAATTACAAACTTTTTTCGGTATGAATTCCAATGGAAGAGTGTTTGTACCAAGTTTTAGTACCAATCCATTATTCATTAGGTACGTGTAACAATACATAAAGTAAATTCATAAGTATCAGAGGCAAATGTAAGTATAACTAGGTGGTTTAACTTTGCCTTTCCTTACGTCAACATCCTCGCTTATCTTACGCATAAATTTATTACAAAAGCTGTTTGAGATCGTAATTTAAAATCAGTTCACTTCAGTCAGTTCATATTGTCTTGAATAATTCTATGGCTTAGTTTCAACTCGTCTTGAAAACTACCATTTGGCATTTCATGGATGAGGTGTTTTGTTTTCTTACTACTACATTATTTCACTCACAGGGTAAAAGTCTTTTCCAAAGATTCATCCAGTAGAATAACAAATAAACACAACCAGTAGAGACCAGAACTTGTAAAGTACCTTAACTGGAAATATCTTGACGGGTGTGTCTGTGTTTAAGTTAGTTCTCTTTGCTGGTGCATGTGAAAACTCAAAACCCTTTACACAACCAAATATAGCCACGTTCACTTTTTATGAAAGGAAAATAAAGTTTCTGTCTAATGTGTAAATTATGTTCTATGATTACGCCATGATTACCCTTTGTATCTCATTTTAGATCACTCACATCACTCGACTCACAGCTACATCAAACAAGACAAACAATATTCAAATGAAATCAAAACAAAGATAAAACAGTCATTTGGATTCTTTAGACAATTATTTTGGTACTCATGATGATGATATCGTGTAGAAAAACAGATGCAAACATACAATTAGAATTTTATGTTTAGATAAACTGTGAACTTTAGAATTAAAATAAAAACATTACTTGGACTTTGCTCTTATTTATTTTATATCGACAAGACTGAAGACGCAAGCATAAGCATCATCAAATTCATAAAATATTCTTTAACAACATGTTATCTACATTACTAAATCAATAGAACGTACCCTGTAAAAATTAAGCATAGCAAGTAGCAAGTAGCAAGTAATGAAAATGTTTATTATTTAAATGATGATATTTTTAACATTAAAGCACTAAATCCCAAATCCATCAATTGTATATGTAAATTCATCTTGTTTTGTTGGCTTAACAGATGCTAAAGTATTGTGTCTCTATATATTATATATTTATATGTGTATTATCTATTATTTGAAATGCTATACCATCATCAGTGCAGAGAGCAGTACTTTCAAATATGGTATACAGATTCGTACATAATTTACTACTAAATACAACTTTGTATAACAAGGCCATAATGGCAATACGGAATAATTCAGACCCGTTTCCTGTTAGTGAAGAAAACAACGAGCTTAAGAATCTGAACCAAAGTAAAAACAATATATAATAAAAGCAGTATACATTATAACTTCTAATGTTATATTGTATACAAGTTGTCTATAAGGCTAGATATATTATACCAATCTATGTTTTTATGTGAGACAGAAATAAATTGCTACTATATTACTACAGTATGAGTGCAAAGCTATAAATAATGCATACTATAGTATTTTGCATTATTTGCATTCCTTGTTTCCTGGCGCATTATAATTATAACAAAAATAATTGCGTTTATATTTGACACACTGTACTGTCGCCAATAATCTCAACTGTTCTCTACATAGTAGCAAAGTGGACGATATTATTGCAAATGTATTTATATGCAAATGTTACAGTAGTATAGAGTGACATTGTGCAAACCTTGTATAAAATCATGGCCATGTATTACACGGCCAGTAAGATTGGTGTTGACTTGAACTTTAGTCAGTCTAGTTGAGTTTCTTATGGGAGAGCTTGTGCAGTATAAGAATTTATCACGTTTGAGACAGAGAGAGAAAAGCAAGTAGTAGTGTAGCATTTATTTATTTAAACACTTGCATAGCACACATACATAGTGAGAAATGTGAAATGCTATCAAAAATTCTATTTATTTCATAGGCCATAGTAGATGGTGGTGATTAAAGGAAAGACTGCATTTTGCATTGCATACTT
>JABASH010005380.1:0-12228 GCA_019776445.1 Tomocerus maximus | reverse complement strand
TTACGTACATCGTTCATTCATAATAATTATAGATATAGTTATGTACACTTTGGACCTATTTATAGACTTTATACCCGTTGTGTGTACAGAAAGGAAAGTCCTTGTCCACGAAACTTGACTAAGTCCTTTTTTGTTTTGTTTACCTATGACTGTAAGTCAACTATTTCTCACACTTATCCACTCTGCCCCTCAACTTACATATTCTCGTAATGTTTTCTTAGGAATTATAAAGGATGTTTGTATACTCACGAAAAAATCTTTTGAAAATATACAAATGTTAGATTCTAACAAAGGATGTGGGTACACATTTAATAACTCTATATGTTTGCTTTGGCTTAAACAGGGAGCACATCTGTGTAGGGAGGCATTTTTGGCTCTGTCTTTCTGAAAGATGAGTAAAATGTGGGAAGTTAGATATTTTAGGTACATAACATGGCAAAGTATCGGAAATAGGCGCCTGGATGTCTTGTTCTCCTTGGAAAAAATTGAGAGATTGTGCTTTAGCTTTACATCTGCGGGACTTCCTCCAACCATGTCATTATTAGTATGAAAAATTGATTCACCATATAATATATGATGCTTTTGAATTCGTATCACAATGAAACTAAATACGTACCTAGGAGAAAGAAGAAAGAAATGTAGGAGTAGGTACCCACCCAAGGACAGGATTTTAATATAGGGGTAGAAGTTTTTATGACATAGTATATACTAACTAATATTGTCCTAAAGAAAGTAAAGAAATATTTATAAATTGTTATGAAGGTTTGCAGAAAAAGTTATCAATGTTATTTCATAAGTTATGGAATGAAGGTAAGTATACAGTAGGAGGTATAGGTACCTGATTCAAATCGGCAAAGAAAGGAGAAAGGTTGAGTGGTTGCATGTACAGTACAAACAAATTGATACTTTGATATTGAAGCTGTAAGCATTAGTTTGGTTGTTGGTAAACTTTGGTTAAAGACATGAGTCGGGTAACCAGAAGAGAGCCAGGTTGTTTTCCATTAGCGTAAAGTGGCCTCTCTTTTTAAGTCGTTCTTTGGTAGTTTCATACATCACACAAGTATAAGAGCAATGAAATGTGGGAAATGTAAGATGAGGCAAAGTTGAAAAACTTCTTAGTTCTTAGCATTATTCTTCAGGAGACTTTCCTCGCCAGAGAATTTCTACGGATTCTCAAAGATTAGTTTGACGAGCGGCGTGAATGGAGAAAGTAAAGATTATGTCTCTGAGTATCGGTCGATTTTATCACCATTGCATTTGTGTAGCTTTAGGAGTAAGACCTTGTCGTGTCGACTTGTCTAAGTATTAGATTGAATAGGTGTACTCGAAATGACGAGATGGAGAAAGCAGGGAGAAACTTTCTGAGGGAAAGCAATGAAATTACAATGTTTATTATCCCCAAAGACACTTGGATTTTCAAATTAGAAATGTAAATTCGCCCTTTGAAAAATGAAATTGATCTTCCCCACTAATGCTATGTGTAAGTTAATTTAGCAAAGAATTTCACAATGGGATTTTCCCCGTTAGAAATAAGTGTACGGAGATACTATAAAGTGAAAATGTTAGAGTAATGTAAGTACAAAGGAGTTTGGCTCAGAAGGGAACGGGGCCAAGCTAAAAGGAAAGCAAAACTGGCTCTCCGTGAGTCAAGCCAACTTTCTCTCGCACCCAGAAGCTTCCTTATCGATTTTATTCTACGATACGACGTGCCATTTAACGAGCCCCAAATTTCTATTCACTCTGTCTTCACTTTCCTTTCACGCTTTCAACTTTTATCAATTCACTCATTTCACTGATAATGTGTTCTTATGTAAATTTGTTTTTTCTCCCCTAAGAAACTCACAAGTTGATGACCCAAGAAGGAAAACTTTGAATATCTTTACAGAAATTCGAGAAAACTTTTTTTCATCTTTTCCTTTTCTTTAAAAAAACTTGTTTGCTGTTTAAGTTTTGTTTTTCCTGATCATTTCGACGTAATTAAGTGTTTTTTTTGCCAAAAAGTGAACTTACTGTAAGTAGTATAGTCGACGAATCCATTTCTCACGTATTTTATCCAACACAATATCCGAATCCAAAATCTGATTTCATAATTCCACAACCTTTAAAGGAATTTCCGCAAAAGCTGCTGACTAAATTTGACTTTGACGTAAATTTTAATGGTTTCCAAAATACGGCAGACTGGAACTTTTTGTTGTTAGTTTTAGTAGCAGTTGTAAAAGTAAACAGAAAACAATCATTAGACAGATATTTGCCCAGAGAAACATCGAAAAAGCAAAGTAAAAGTTCAAAGAGTAGAGCAATTCCTTTGTGAATTCATGTTTCAATTAGCGGGGAAGTTTAATTAATTCATAGATTTATTACCTCTCATCCCGATTCGGTGGCAGACGGACAGAGTGACTGGAAATGTGGCGTTGATTGATAGATGTTTAACAAATACCTGTGTTTATTGTTTATTACAGGTCTCCTGGATAAGAAAACGGGATTCGCACATATTGACAGTAGACAGATATACGTTTATAGCTGATGAGAGGTTTCAAGTTTTGCACAACTCAGACACATGGACTTTGCAAATAAAATATGTACAGTCGCGTGATGCAGGGATATACGAATGTCAAGTCACAAGCGAGCCGAAAATGTCACAATTCGTCCAAATGGAAGTGGTCGTGCCGCAGACTAAGATTTTAGGGGAATCGGATGTGTTTGTAAAAAGTGGGAGTACCGTGCAAATTAGGTGCATCATCACACAGAGTCTAGAGCAACCTTCGTACATCTTCTGGTATCACGACGGTGGACGGGTTGTCAATCTCTACGGAAAACATCAAGCAGTCGAGAGGGTAAGTTGTCACGCGTGAGATGTGCTAACATTTTCTTCCGTAATTGTATAAATAGTACAAATAAC
This sequence comes from Tomocerus maximus, assembly GCA_019776445.1. Taxonomy (NCBI): domain Eukaryota; kingdom Metazoa; phylum Arthropoda; class Collembola; order Entomobryomorpha; family Tomoceridae; genus Tomocerus; species Tomocerus maximus. Next base: position 9,329 of record JABASH010005380.1, on the reverse strand, counting down.
CATAAATACAACGGCATTCCGACAATGATAGAGATGTTTATAGCACACTTTAGTGTACTTTATACCATGAATAATAATTAGGTACTAATTCATTTAGTACGAGTCTCTTTGACTCTTTGATTTCAGTTCAGACACAAGTCACAGCCTAGCCAAGCCTAGATTAGTTATCTGAAGTTTACAGTGCTGCGTATAAAAATAACTGACAAGGACTTAAAACAGGAACATAAAAGATTACACAATAGAACAGAACACAATGTGAAGGCAGAGATCTAGTGATTCTCGTCGAGTCGGCTTTCCCTCGGGGAAAGTTGTAGGTCAGACTTCAATCTAGTTTAGCGCTCACTCTAGCTATATACATTCATATAGCCGTCTCGCAGCTCAGTTAAAATTTAATCCTTAAAAAAATTCGTATATAGTCGTGTCACGACATATTTCATTTAGGGAATAATTGAATTCGAAAACAATTAAATTAAAGTCTAACAGCAAGTTCACTCTTTACTTTTACTAAATGCAATCTGACTGTGTATCCTTTGTTAAAATATATACATAAGGACGTTACCAGAATTTACTTAGGTCGAATAAAGTTCTTAGAATAGATTCAGAAAGCGTAGAGAGAAAGAGCAAAGTTTGGTGTATTTCTCAACACATGATATCTACGTGCATTTACTAAAAGACCTTGTAACAAGCTTTCCTTACTGAGAAAATTATTATCATAGACCGTCGCTGCAAATTGTAGTTCAAACGTCCAAAGTAGTATTTCATATTATTTGTCGTAAATATCATAGTAGCCAAGGAAGACAAAAGGTATGTATGTATCAGAAGAGCTTAGATACTTAGTGAACTTATCTTTTAGTTTGAATAAGTGGATATTGTGCTTATTTTGTTGGAATGTACATAAATAGAGAGAGTGAGATTTGTATGTAGAAGGAATTGAGTAAGGATACTGTGAAATAGAGAAATTGTTTGGACGTTTCTAGTGCGAGGTCTCCTCTCTCTGGGTCTAGACTATTAATGCATTCATAGTGGAGTAGCCCCACTTGACGTACATGTATATTAGCTTATACATAATAATAGAGAAATGTGCAGAGAGATGAGAACTACACCTACTTACTTATTGTTAGTGTAGTATTTGCTTATTGTTAGATTGGGGCTGAATGTGGAACTATTAGTGCGTATATTATTGACACAATTCCCGCTGTTGTTATGTATGACAAAAGTGAGAGGAACGGAGGAGAGATAGATAATAAAGCAAGACAAGGACGACTCTAACGTGGAATACTTTGCCAAAAGACACAAACACATAACACTTTATTCCCTCTGCATTCGCTACATTAACCAAAATGAAATCGATAAATATTCACAGCATTTTGTCTAATTCAGACATTTCAAGTTTCAGCTGTCTTCCTTTCTCCGCTTTCTAGTCTGTATACTCGTTAGAGGTACTTTCACTCTCCTACTACACCCTGGCTATGCATACGACCAAGAATAATAACAGAGTTAACTGGATTCCTCTTCCTTTTGTAGTCTTCAATACTCCCGTTACATGTAACTGGGCTACTCCCTACTAACTAAACTATTATCTGTATCTATGCAAGAAATGGCCATACTCAAATAAACTTTGCACTTTGGGAATATTCACTACCGAACTCAACTGCAAACGGGAGTCGGGTTGGGACGGTTTACTTTAACCACTCAGTCCCACGCGAAACCGGTCAAGTTAAATTTAGTCAGTTTGGTTCACTTCAGGAGAACTGAATCACGTCAATAACTTTTTTGTCAATGCTTTAACACGCATTACAGTTGTTTACAGGCTATAAAATGACTCGACTGTTTACAAATCGTTTTTTTACCTTAGTGGTGCAGTAATAGGATTATATAGTTTTACACCATCATAATAGTCTGCGATTCCTATCTAACTCTAACCGAACACGAACCATTCAAAACCTTTTACTTACTAACTGCAGGTGTATTACCTATATGCATGTCTCTAACTCGATATATAAGGACTTGTCACTCTGGGTGTTGATGTCGACTTTCCCGTATACTCTTCTATTTAGTTTATGTCCACAGTAGTAAATACGCTCTGCTTCGGCATACCACATAACACCACATACCATGAATGATGAAATAGGTGGGCGAAGGATTACTTACAAGGCAAGGCAATAAGGCACGCCGCTCTCTTCCTTCTCTCTCTACATTATGACTTTCCCTAGTAAACCCACTATAAACACTGTGGCTTTCACTCTTCTCTCCATAAATTACGTAGCACCCTCTTATCACTATCACTAATGCATCACTTGCCAATCTTCCACCAACTTGACCAGTTCATTTTGGGAAATCTTAACGAATTAACCAATTGATATGTCCAATCGAGACTACTTCAATTACGATCTAACTCATTTACTGCAATTCTAAAATATTTAATTCGAAACTTTCTTGCTGAATGATACTGCGACTTCGATTTTCCTTTGTCATACTTTGTTAACTTTATTATTAGGAACAAGAGATAACAATCGATTGCAATTTCACAGGGCCGCCTTTGTCATTTATTTATGTATACCTATATTTACATCTACAATTGACTCTTGCAGGAAGTAGTAGTAATTGATCAACTCAACATTAATTGGATTTTTCTGCCTAGACACTATCCCAGGGAGGAGTGAGACAATGTATAAAGTATCAATATACCTATCCTAGCTATAAATGTACAATAGCTGCGAGAGCGACTAGCCGGGCTTTAACGTAGTACTTATGTAATGTAAATCTATGGATAGCAATTAGAGAGTCATTGTTTGCCCTAGGGACTGGTTCGGGTTATAAATTATTATAAACTAAATGGGTTTTCGGGCGTAGGCGAGGGGTTTCGTTACTAATTAGTCCTGCATATTCATTCACAACGTTTACCTTCAAAAATATGAATGACAAACAATTTAAAATTATTTGTTATTGAAACAGTTTGTTCTCTTTACCCAACTCTGTCTGGACTTTAAAGATAGACTGATGGAAGAACATTTGATATGTCTTCTCCCATTTTCTCATTATTTGCACAGGGATTAGACGAGCATAGAAAATGAGTGAGTGACTGAGTGATGTGGGTGACTTTGCGACAAAAGTGGGTAAAGCAGTGGAATCTGGAAATATTTGTAACTAGTGAGTAGTAATCTGGGAGTCGAAGATGAACGCATACCTACACACTTGTATGGGTGTCGTTTGAGCACTTGGGTTCGGTTTACTAGGTTTATATAGTTTCTTGTTACGATAAGCTGATAATGATGGTTTCGTTTGCTTTGGTCGACTTCTTATATTATGGTAGAGTATAGGTATGTGCAGAATGCAGAGCATGTTCCTTGCAGACGCAAAGTAACTTTAAATGTAAATTTTACGCGACTAGATTTCATCTATATTTACTATTTGTGGACCTAAATACTCGTCTGCTTTCACTCCGAGAACCATTCACCCTCCTCCTGTATGACGTATATACAAAATGCACTTTTATCCCACTACTTAGGAAAGTACCCGATATTATAGGCGTGTTTGTTTTCCATCCTGTAACTACTGGCACATTTTATGTACATTTAGGTCCTGATAGAATGATACCGAAATAGTAGATAACACTAGTGTACTATATTTAAGTAGAAACTTAAGTATACCGCTGTGTAATACTCGGTAGGCTTAAAATATAAATAGGGTGTTTATTTCAGTGTATCACGATATGAATAGGTACACTTCGATTGTGTTTGTTTGGCAATAAATAGACCGTTTTTTAATTAAATATAGAAATAAATACACTTCGATTCTTGCTTTTGAATAATAATAGTAATTTCAGACAGGGAAGAGAATTGCTGAGCATTAGTCATCATCATCACTTGTCGTGTGTGTATGTATGGAGTACTTTGTCCTACCGGGATATGCATGAGTTTGTTTGGAGCAGGGAAAAAGGCAAGCTTTCCATTCCCAGTTACAGTTGTTTGTGATTGTGATATATATCTTCTTTGTTCGGTGGTAGTGGACTCGTAGTTAGAAGGTGAGTGAATGTAAGCACGAGTTTCGCTTTAGCAGTATATCGTTTGATTTGTTATCGCCAGACATCTGGCGCTTTTCTACTTACTTTAATAGCTGAACAGATTTAAAAGTGACTTGAAATAGTTACTTTCCTGCTCTGCTATTTAGTTCTGTTGGCTTGACCTTTGCTTTGGGTAGACTTTTCCTAAAGCTTTGCATTTAGCCTGGTGGTGGTTAGCCCATCAATAAAACAAAAATGAGTCACTTGTCATGTTTACACAAATCTCACATGTTTCTATGCATGTTTTCTTCTAATGTGCTATGTACGTTTTTCCGAAAGTTAATTTTGCACACAATAGTAGTACAACTTGACGCACTCTGTCAAGTTTAAAAGTAGTCACGGAAGAGCGGAACGAACGGACTGATTTCTCCGACTTTCGATCCCGTTTTAATGAATGAGTCTTATGTATAATTTGAGTTTGCACTTTTAATTATTTGTGTAGGAAAACGCAAAATAGCAACTTTGAGTGTATGGTGAGTGGCAGATGGTGCTTAATAAATCGGCTCTCTACTATTGAAAAGACATCTTTTTGTTGAACTGGACTCGTCTGATTTGGGGCTGGAAGAGTAGAGAGCGTAGAGAAAACATTCCCGGAAATGTAAACAAGCATTAGAAAAGTTGAATGCATTAACTATTCCCATAGGCTTATCCATTTTTCATGCCTCATTCACTATACCTTTTTTAATAGTATTATGATTCCCCGTAACTGAACCCTTTACAATTCGTACCCCTGGGACAAATCATTAGTTTCTCAGTACCTTATGTTATTACAGTCTGTTTTATTAAAAGAGTCGGCTTTCTCCTATACTATTCTTCCCTTGTGACCTTACGACCTATAGCTATGCTTTCTCCACTCCTTCCCACATACAAATATACTATAGCTAATACTAGCTACGTGTACTTGGCCAAAGAACACACTTTCACCTCGATCGCTATTCTATTATACGTTCTCACAGCATTATTGGATTAGATTTCTGTTAGTCTTTAGAAATGGAAAGTCTTATCTAAATACCCTAATGGTAATAATAAAACAGGTTAGCGTTATCTATCCCTAGTCTCAATCTACTCTTTGAAAATGTATATACTATAGCTTGATGCAAATAGTGAAAGCAAAGGACCAGAATGCATTAGTAGGTCGAAGGTCGTTGCCAATATTCTGTGATGGTCTAACTAGATCAGCATACATTAGCAGCTGTGGGTGAGGGAATTAAGGTACAAATCTAAGTCTGCGTAGGTGCTTTCTAAACATGCATATTGCCACATTAACTTAAATTGAATGCCTAATTCTAGTACTGTTATGCATGCTATAAATGCTACATTACTACATCCTACGATTTGTAAATGTGTACGTGAATGAGACGTTTTGATTTCGGTTAGCACACTAAACACGCATATAATGTTGCTAAAGTAAGAAATTGTCGAGACGTATGTTTATACCTTCTTGTGTAGTTCAACCACAGCAAAGGTGGATTAAAAAGGAAAATTAATTTATGAGCGTTGTTTTCTGCAGGTGAATTCTGACACGACGATAGGGATATTGATAATCAAGATGACAGAGCGACGTGATTCGGGTAATTACACTTGCGCTCCTTCAAACCTTGACTCTGCCAGTGTGACTCTGCACGTGCTCAACGGTAATTTGACTTTTCATTTAACTCATTCTTGCATTTGTGTAGTAAAGTATTTGGCTCAGAGTCATTGTATGTAACCTAGTTATTATTAATAGCTGTGAATGAAGGAAGTTATATCTGCGCATTATACAGTTGAAGTATTTGTCAAGGAAGTATTATGAAGTAGGTATTTAATTGCAGGTTTACAAAAGAGTCAGAAGAGAGTTGGTTGCAGGGAGTTTATAATGATCATTAAAAGTAAATAGTTAGTTCTGCATTGCTATTATTGGCAGTGCAAATGTCAAGTAGTGACTGTAATTAGGCGATGTTTATGTAATGTGTATTTTGTATTATGTATATGGAGTAGGTAAATAGTAGAGATATAATCTGACTAGGTAGGTGCAAACAGAATAATACAGAGAATGATTTGAGTCTAACTGCAACTTTCTGGCTTTCTCTTCTCTCGACTTCAGTTGTACTAAGTTGGGAATTTAATTTGAAAAGTTCGTTAGGAAGTTTGGGGATTGTCGTGTCTATGTATGTGATTTAGTTATGTGAAAGATTCATTTCAAAGTGCACATATATAGCTCGTGTGTGTAGTTTTGGGGGATTCATTAGTGAAATAGTGTGTAGCTCTCTGCGTCCCTACTTAGACTGCCCACTTAGACACAGAAGAGGTTTTTGCTCTCTTGCGGAAATCAATTGTTTTGATGTCGTCATCGCCATCAATCATTGTGAGTTGAGCGGACTGGCTGCAAATCGTTTTGTGTTAGCCATGTCCAAAGAAATACTAGAGATAAGAAGGTGGTAAGAGTAAGTAGGTGGGACTCTGGGCGTCTTACGGGCAGATTGGAATTTTTGAGTAAAAAATGTATTTGGTGTGTGTAGGAGAGCATCCTGCGGCGATGCAGCAAGGGAGTGGTGGTGCAGCGTACTCGTCAGTCTTTACATGGCAGAACGTATTTCTCATTGTCTTGTTGTCTAACTTTCTGCCCATCCGTGTAACGTGACCGATTTAAAGTGAAAACAATTTTGAAACTATTGCGGAGACTAAAAATCCCCCAAAGTGAAAATTCTAGTGAAAATATTAAGTGGGGGACATGAAAAAGGATGACAAAGTTGTCGGTGACTATCACGGTAATAATCTGAAACATGTACTATTAGTTGTGCCAGGAGGGGAAAGTGGGACACTCCTTATCTGAACGGAATCACTAAAGTTTTCAACTGTAACTGTTACTTTACTATGCTGCTGTTGTAAACAGTGATAAATCCTACATACATTACTACATTACATTACGGTACATACCTACAGTTAAAGTCTCCAAGTTACACACAACTCTCGGAAAAACATTATATCTTCAGTGATAAACAGACGAGGAGTGAATTATAATATGAAACGTACAAGGCAAACTGTGAATAGCTACTATAATATAAGTAATACATACATATTATTCTATAACTAAGAAACATACGTAGAGTTTACCTAACCTACTCTAACTATACTTAATAGTACTACAAACTACAGAACTGTATACTACACTCAAACTCTATTACAAAGTGTGACTACTTACTACTACATATATGTATAGGAAGACGATGTACTCCATTTCAGAACACTCCACTTCAGTTCAAATACATAAATACACACAGAAGATTTTTAGACAGAGTAAACCATTTCCTCCCTCTACTACAATCCACTCTGATTCACATTCTAGACTGGGGAATGAAAATCTCTTATCATTTCGTCGCAACTTTAACTGGAACTCAACTTTCCTCCTCCTGAACTACCCAACGACTACTACTACATTCCATGTGTAACTGCATTAGAGAAATATTCAGTGAATGATCTTCCTTCGTGTCGGAACAACAACAAAATTACCCATACTCACACAAACGATAATTCTTTGACAATGACTATTATAATAGATAAGCAGTAAATACTGGAAATATTATGTGTATGTACGCTCTGACTTACTTTACGTATTATTAGATAAGACAACGTGGAACAGATGAACGAAATGATTGTGAAACGACTTATAACATACATTACTACGGAAAAAGAGCGGAACGTACCTACAAACGGACAAACATACATTACAGAAAACTACTTAAATCTGATTCACGTAGCATGTCATCCATTCTACAGATAAAAATAAATTATCTTCTCCATTCCCCGCCACATCACATTTCATCACATCACGAATTCAATCACCCAACCAACTGGAGAACAAATCAGCTCGGCTGACTGACAATGAAACGAAATGAGAAGAGCTGGTTGGGAAAACGGAATAAATGAACAGAAGCCCAGAGGATGTGAGTGTGTGAAATTATGTGACATGACAGTGCAATGCAAAAATGCAGCTGCAATATTTAGCAGGACCTAATATCCTACTTACTGTAAATCACATATGTAACTCTATGTATTTTATATGTATTATTACTACTGTCTATGTATGCTCTGTGTATTCTGTATTTCTGTACTAAGTTGTGTGTGCACTCATGTGAGCTCTGCAGTGCAGTGCAACAATGAGAATGAAGAGTATTACCCAAAGTCGTATTAAGAATAAAAAATAAATAGAAACTGTGGTGCTTACGACAATGATCTTTTCGAATATTCTAACACTACTACCCTACTATACTACTGTGTACTACGACTATACTACTAAATAGTAGTTATATGTACTAATACTATACAACAGATACATATAAATATACATGCAGAACACACAAGTCATTTTCAGACGTTAAGGGTGGTGATTCCCTTATATACATAGCGTTCCCCTATATTCTATTGTGTGTGTAAGATAGTAGTAATAATGCAGTCAATGTTTCTCTTTCGTTTAACTTCTTGTCTTGTCAATCAGAAAGGGAAAAATGTGTCTCTTCTTGTTACTACATATTAGGATACACATTTTCTACACAAAAATTGTAAAAAATAGACAAAAACATTTGTAAGGATTTTAATGCGCCAGATAATGCAGAAACATGTTGTTAGCCCTTTTTGTAATGCTTCCTAAATACACCAATGTATTACTTATTATATATTTAGGTAGGAGTTATCATTCGCATTACAATGTATTTCATGTCCTCCTTTCTCAACTTGTTATCTCACTCGGAATCCAAAAGTCGGACAAAGTAATCGTGATGCTCATCTCATTTCGTTTAAAATTTTCAACAGAAGTCATAACTGAATTTTAGAACCTTTTACCTTCGTACTAGTTCGTACAACTTTGCATTATTTCTTTGGATGAGTTGTCCAAGTCAGCTTTGTGATTTCTTGTACTGCTGCTAGTATTATATAGAAATTATATTTGAAATGTTGCTAGCTATATTAGTTAGCTAGTTGAGTAAAAGCGCAGTGCATAAATGATTCGTGAACGTACAAAGAGTGAGGATTAATAACCTTTCTATTACTATAGCTTAGCCAAGGATATAATTATTAGGTATCCAAATGTTGATGCTTGTTTGAAATTTATAACTCACTCAGTCCTTCAATGTGACTATTACTTTCTATAAAAGATTTACTATACGATGATAAGCAATACTGTACCAGGAACACATACATACACGCAAATATAACAACCAAACCAATATAAATCAAACTATACTTACCAATAAATAATAAATATTTGCTAACTTAAACGTACTATGTATAT
>JABASH010005379.1:0-12229 GCA_019776445.1 Tomocerus maximus | reverse complement strand
TAGATTAACATAAGTAAATAAATATTATTATGTAGATAATTATGTCTCTTCCCTTCAAACTTTTAAACCAATGCTTAATTTTTCACAACTTGAGACCTTAAAGGTTTCTATTAATATTTTAATCTGTAAAATTATAATTACTATCATTCTATCATATTCTGGTACATCTATGTAAAATGTATCATTTAGTCTATAGCGCGACTTCTTCCTTATAACCTGTATCAATATCGTCAGCATAATAGTAGGATGTTAACTTAAAATATATAATCCACCTATAGTTTACTAATATTTTATGTATAGCTGATGTAAAAAATCTTATTTTTCTTGACCAAAGAAGTACAATAAATGTATTGACTACGAAACTAAAACGGTCCAGCAATATTATTTATTATTTCTGCATGTTCTAAAAAGCTAACTTTACTGACTGCTAAAACGTGCTAAGACTATAAGTTTCATGAATTTCGCTTAACAAGAACTGCATTGCCCCATTCCATTGTATTTTTTACCGAAAAATGTTTTTCTCAACTAAAACTATTTTTAGGATTTCTTTTATTGAACGTGATCTGTACGAGCAACAGAAATTACAACAAAACTTAATACTAATTACTATCTACTAAATTAGTGCTCAATGGTTTTACATATAGTATAATAAAGCTTGATAAACTTAACAAAATTTATGGGTATATATTTAGTTAAAGGCATAATAATTTAAGAAAAACTATTAACTACCCACATACTTATATATGTCCAAATATCTAACTGGTTCAGTTCATAATTATATTGTCTAGATTATCTTCGTTAATATGCATTACATTCTTGTGTCTGGATGATTTTTACACAGTTTTAGATTGCTTTACAGTTAAGAGTTAACACAGAAATACATTCGATTAAAAATTAGCATGTAATCTTCGACAGAATCTAAACCAATGCTAATTTTTTGCATAAGCAATAAAACTGTGTTAGTGATACCGTAGATAAGTACATATACAGAAAATATGGAACACTACAGCTCAATAATAATTTAATGACATGTCTTTCATTTTGACTCTTTACAGTGCACTTGGCACTCAGGCGATGTCTTTCATGTTTCACTGTCATGAAATGATAACTAGTAAACTTAGCAAATGGAAAATTATTATTACGACAATATTAAAGATCACAATACAAATCTGGAATCTGGAACCATGTAGACTAAATATTTAGGAAATCATTCCTAACTAAATGTTATTATTTGAGCCTTTGGAATTACCATAATATTTTAAGGTACAAATCATTGGATACCTACTTCACCTAAAATTAAGCAATAACTACTTCAATCAAAAGTAATTTTCTAATTTTTTCACAATCGACAATTGATTGATAATTAAATTAGGGTTTTATCATCATCATAAATTATCAATGAAAACCATTAACAATAATTAATACTATATACAGACACTGTAAATTATATTATACAAATTGCATGTCACATTTGTCAAGGTCGTCTCTACAGCCTAAATTGCTCAACAAATACAATCATTCTATTTCGGTTCTTTCTTGCTGTGACCGCTATGATTAAATCAAATCAAAATACAGTTTTTAATAACAATGTAAACGTACTGAAATGGAACTAATTATATGTTGTATTGTCAATAGTCATTCCTATTCGTTTACTTCTAAAAGTTTAACTGCATAACGTATGTATCAGCAACCATAATAATTAATGTAGCATATTATGGCAGTGAGATGTGGGAGATGTAATGTTTTAAAGGAAAATTACTAATAAATAATAATCACAACTTTAGACAACGTGGATCAGTGACAAATTTACAACATGAAACAAACTTGGATTTTATAATTGCATTCGGCCAAGATTATGTAAACTTTGAAAAGGGTAACATCGTCGTAAGTATATGAATGCAGTCGTATAATTCGAAAAATGCGATGGAACTATTTACTTCTTACTAATAATATTTGTTTTACCGATTAAAAGAATATGTAAAACAATTTTAGGCACAATTATTCAGTAGACTTTGCATAAAAGTTGATTTTTCTCGGGAAAGTATATCTTTACTTAGCTATACCCAGTTATACCAATCAAAATCCTTTTAAAAGGTCAACTTAAGTTCTGCAATCATCAGTGAAGTCCAAGTATCCAATTGATGCCCTGAACTAAGAAGTAAATTAATGGCTGCCACGCTACCAGGTACCTATCGAATAAAAACCACGAATTATAATTACGACATTACGAGTCGGATAGCTAACTTTTATAAAAATAATTATAGCTGATAATCGGTACTTCAACTGACCTTATCCAATCCAACAGCTGGCCATACAGTAAATGAGGCTTTTCCCAAAAATTGTTCACCATTCGTTTCAGGTCTACTTTTTCATTACAATAAGGACACGTTTGTTTCTTTCCTACGATGCACCAACCTCTTATGCAAAATTCATGAAATGTATGACCACACGAAAGCTTTAGTGTGTCTTCAATTACTCCTTCTTCTTCCGTACTGACTAGAAGAGTATTGCCACAGATAGCACATATTTTGTCATCAGGAGTTTTTGCTGGGAACCCGTCTTTCGCATAATACCCTAAGAAGTGTTAACAAACAACAGCGAAATAAGCGATTTGCAATGTTAGAATATTCTAGTCTACTAACAAGATTACGGTACCTATTTTCAATGCCATTATTTCGGACATCATTTCCGCTAAATCTCTTCCAAGGACGCCGTAATACAAACCATAAAAGAGAAGCATAAGTGCACAATCCATCCATGTGTGAGGATTGGCAGCAAAAACAAAATTCAGCCCCATGATGGTAGACATCATCTGGATATTGCACAAATAATATTAATATTTACAATATTGCTTTGGCGTGACCGTTTCATTACGTAATTCAGGACTGATTTTTATTTGCAACTTTAGTAATGTAACTTACTAGCATATATCCTGCTATCCCCATTCCGTAGGAAACTTTATGTACGAGGTAAAACCATTTGTACACAAGACGAGGGGTTCTGCAATTCAAAGGCTTCTCCAAAGCTTTCCGAACTATCATTCCGGACAAAGCGGTGAAAATACACCAGCTCAAGATGAAGCGGTACCACAAATTATACCCGCTGAAACAGATAGGGATTGTCCACATACCGATTAAAGTTAGTTGCATATAAGACCTGAAAGAAAAATTCATCCCCAAGTTATTGCCTATACATTCAAAGATAACTATGATTGTTGGGACAATCACCAATCAGCAGAGGTAAGGTGTCAATAAAATTGGCACATAATGTAATAATACATAACCGATAATGTCGTTTCTTCCATTCAACGAGAACGATTTGAGCGATGAGAAGTGTGACAATGAGGATTATAAACATTTCCGCATGCATTTGCTCATGTCCTTTGTGTTTTTCATGAAATTGTATATGCTGCTTCCTCAGTTCATCATGGGGACTCAACTCCCTTCTAAGTCTCTCCCTCTCCGATCTTTTTAATTCTTCTAACAAGTCAGAAGGTTCCTCGTCCATGATGATTGTTTTCTATTTTTGAATAGTCAATTTCCTACACAGAAAATACAAAGACAAGTAACGTCAATGTGACATTATTCATGTATTTCATTGCGAATCAGACGGCTATATAAGTCGATACACCTGCATTGGTAAATTTGTAACGGGAAAACTGACCACTGTATTGCATGAAATAAAGAAAACATTCATTTTTGGAAAATGTATTTTTCAACACTTTTTCAAGATACTAAGAAAATGAGCCATATTCTTTGCGATTATAATTACATATTTTTGAGACAGAAAATTACTTTTTCCCAAGAATTCCACGCTTTCTAAGCTTATTCAATTCATTCCCACATCCCATCCCCGACGGGTGTTCCTTTTCTCAGGAAAACAACTTAAATGAAAACAGTCCTTCGAAAATCAATGTATAGGGCTGTAAATGGCTATAAATTCTAAATCCTCTGTCCTCTGCATTGAGCCTTATAGGTGATCCCAAAGAAAATATACAAAGAACGGGAACCAATGTGAATACCATGATATTGTTCATATTCAATATTAACTTATATAGTCTATGGTCTATGTCTATGACGTTGAGAATTTAGACATAAAGCCGGCTAGTCAATCGAAAACATAGCAGTTATCAGTCAACTGCCTTTGAGTAGAATACATAAAATACTGCTGCAAACCAATGACAGAACTTAAAGGATACAGAAAATTCATAGAACACCATTTCAAATTATACATATACCATACTTGACATGATATCGGTTTAATCTAGAAAGGTGTACAGTATCGTATGTTGAACAAATAACAAATGTTTAGGCTTATGCATGCATAAGCGATACTAGAGGAAATACCCTGAATAGTATTACATTATAATATATCGTAACTGCAATCTATTTTAATTTCACATAAAACCTACCAAACTTGCATACTATTTGCACAAGTAAAAGTAAAAGGTCTACTAAGTCTAAATGAACAGTTTGGTTGGACAGTAAACAAAATCACTAGCATATAAAGCTTTTTTAGCGTTGATAAAATATAGAAAGGAAATAAGATTGACAGAATGTAATTCCCAGAGCTAAATCGAGTCATAGAGTTACAGAAAGACATTATAGACACGGCGAATCAATATTACGAAAGAAAACGACTTCCAAAGGTGAATGTCCACTTTATTTAGTGGACCTACGTCAATCATAATATTTTACATCAACTAGTTAAGAACATTAATACTCTTTAAGTCATACAAAACCAACAATATTAATTGAACGAGTTGAACTGATTTAATTAGCATACTCATTTACACTCACCATATCACTCACTACTCACTAATAGCTTATTGTGAAGCGAAGTTCAAGAATTCAGAAGAAAATACCTATAAAAGTATTCATGTACAAGATCCTAATATGAAAATAAACCATTTTTGTAAAATCAAAAGTATCAAAACTTGAAGGATCAGACTAACGTAATCCCTTTTAGGGGCTAGGGAAGGCAAAGTAAAGTTTAACTAGTTTGTGTAGCATTGTAGCAGACAAACAAAGGCACAGCTTAGATTAAAACTTAATTACTACTGAAAGTTCTCATTCTCACACGACCTTATCTAGAAAATACTATACTTTTATACCAACATTTAACTTAACTAAAAGTAGCTCAACAAAGTTTTACAATTTACCTGGTTTGACTCAAGTGCCGACGACGACGGCCAATGCTCTAGCACCCTATAAGCGTTATTTAGTTTTTATTCTACACCGACCTTCCTTCAATTTTTTAATTCAAATCGATTGACCTAAAAAAGAAAATATATAATATAATAATTAGGATGAATTGAGTTATTATAATAATTATAATATTGACTTACAATAGTAAAATATTGAATATAGGCACTCGATACGAATCTTTCCAGATTTCAATGTGGTTCAATTCAAGACGTATGTAAAAGTGTAGTGGAAATAATCAGAAAGTCAAACAGAACAGCTAAAGTCCTAGACCTTAAATTCTTCAATGAAAAAAGTACTTATTTAGCTCAGGTCGGCTTTTTGTTTATTCAGGCTTCTTCTAACACCTAAAAGTTGTACATGTATATATAGATTAGATTAGACTCAATCAAACCCCGCAACTTCTGACTTTAGACAGACAGTCCAGAAACTGAAAATTCACAAAATATCAAAAAACTGATAGAAAATACTATATAAAGTTCCTGACTCACCTGTTTATCATCAATTCCTTTCGTCTCGCCCGCCTGTAAGCATTCAGGTAAGCTGATTACCTCATACCTGCTCGTCCTAAAATACTTTTCTTTAGAACTTGTTAATAGCATTTACATTCAGTCCACTTTGCACTGTCCGTGTCCAAGTGTCCACTCGCAGCTTTGAACCTGGTTCTGGTTGATAGTTTTGGTGCTCAGGAGCAGGACAGGGCAGGTGACAGGAGTGCTGTTGTAGTATTAAAGGGTCAACACAAATACAGTAATTATCAAAAACGGTAAATGTCCACTACAGATTTTCTAAAATTATTGGAAATCACAAACTAGTTGATAAAACATCAATAATATATTTTGATTAGTTAATGCTTTTTGTGTCAAGTTTTACAGAGAGCAACATCTGCAACTTGCAAGATTGAATAATTTTTGTATTTTGTAGCCGTACTATTTTGTAAAAGTCAATGAAAGTTTTACCAATGGTAATGCAGTTGCAGGATTTAAAACATTGCGGCACATGTTGTTCAGCACAGAAGCAGATATACATACACTAACGAGAAGGAAACGCTCTTCGTGTGTCTTTACGACTCTACGTAACGTGAGTGTGTGATCTGATACTATTTATTTGTTGTGATAAGGAAGGAGAATATTACGGAAACGGGAGAACTCGGATTCATACCGGAGATACCTGGCTCTAAACCGATATGATGACACAAGAAGGGAAAGCTAAGATTTACGTCCCTGGTAAGATACCCGTTTTACACTTTTAATACTGATGAACATTATGCAGCTAAAAAGGCGTGAATTGTGAAAGAAATTTTTATTGGATTTCACCATTTGATACTGCCTATAGCCACTAATTAATGATACCAACAAACTCACAACTGACAACAGCTCATAAAAATGCATGACAAAATGTACTTAGTCACTAGCTACTTTGTCAAGGATTTTTATGTATACAGTTCATAGTTTCACAGGTCGACTTTTACTAAGAAATTATTAGATGTTATAGTTTCTTGTGAATTTCTCCGACCCGGCTATCACCAGAGGCAGGGTTGGTATTAGTACGAGATGATTTCAGGAAGAAGGCTTTTTTAACAAATTCATGAAAATAGCAGTAAAATTCAGTTTCACTTTTTATGTCTTCAGTCTTCAGCATTGGTCTAAGTAATAACACGTTTTGTATGATTATCTTGAGCATGCCATACATTGTACATAGTTAGTTTTAATATTATGGCCAAGGTGAGTATAAAGCCATGTAGCCAGTTAATATCGAAAGAAAATACCACTTTTTGGGCTTTTATACCATAGCACTTGTATTTTTGCATAAAATATGAGCTTATGATTTCGTCTACCATATTTAATGGACATTTACCAATTTTTATTTTACATTAGGTCATAAATAGTCATAATATTTATTATCGTATCATCCCTTATACATTTTATAGGTATTACATACTACATACCATATATGGGTTGCTTTTTTCTTGATGAATTTTTGACTTTTTGATTACTAAGCTGATAAATGTAGCTTTTTATGTAGAAGTTGGATACACTGTGCTGTGGGTGGATGGTGGATTAATTCTGGATGCTAAAAAATTATTTTATTAAATACATATATAGCATACATAAATACCTTAATCTACTTACATAAAAATGAGTACTTAAACTAACTAAATGAAACACTTATTAGTTAAAAAGATTACAATTAGGTTTGGTGGTATTTGTAGCGTGTAGATCATAATGTACAAATACAATTTATGTACCTATGTAGAGTGACTGACAAGTACTAGTACTATTCAATCAAATTCATAACAACAACATGAAATATCCAAGCATGCACATTTTCAAGGACGCAACGTGAAATGATGTTGGCCAAAAAAATTAGGTTGTATAAATAAATATATTGATAATACGAGCCCGTCGCAGTCATAATTGTTCATCATATCGATGTATATTCATTGAGACTGATGGGTAGCTTGGGTTTCAGCTCAAGTATCAAGTGTATTATGGTGACTCTATGAAGGTTATAGTTATTACAAGACTTTTGAAAGCCTATTAGTTTAGTTAGTATAATATATCCTGAAATAGTATCGGGTCAGTTATTAAGATCGGTTAACGAACCTACAAACAATGAATCATATTATAATTATAATACTATCGTAATATCGTTCATATAATGCCATAGCCATGTAATGTACTTATTTACCCATTCATTTACCCTCCTAGTATATACTTACATAAAGCTAAGACAATATTTAAGAGAACGAATGCTTGAGTGATAAATGTTGTTTAATGTACACATAATTGGGTCATTTTGTATTTAAGTTTTATTTTATATTTACCTTTCATTTAATAAAGTAAAGCAAAGGTCATAATAAATATAATACAACACATTTACAAAGTATTGATATGATACCACAAACATTAATAAATAGGTATATCTTGGACCTGAACCTCGTCCAAATATTGACTTTTTTAATGCGCTATAATGTTTATGGTGTATGTTCGGTAATACCTCTGATATCTTTTTTTGTATATACCTAAATAGTTAATGAAAGCTGGAATGTTGGTGCGGAGACATCAATTCAGATCAAGACGAACCATACGGCTAGAATTCTTATAGGAATTACTCTGTTGTTCGTGTTGTCCTCTGTAATGCTGATATGGCGTATACGGGCATTGGAAGTGAAAAATGATAAGTTGCAGAGTCAAATCATGGAGATCCAACGATTGATCCCGGAACTTGTTGAAAACCGCAATAAACAAAATATTTTGAAAACCTTAGAAAAGGACGGGGACATGACTCCAGAAAACGATGTACGAGATTATGAAGAGAATAGAGGACACGCTCGATTACGACGGCAAGCCAATATGAAAAGCGAGAATACTACAGAATCGGATAATGAAGTTTGGTCGACTACTGATAGTGGTTCTCATAATATAATGAGGGATAGAGCACGAGGTAAAATGGGTAGAAGAGTGGCACTTATTAGAGAAAAAGATCGAATTGCTATTGCCAAGCTTAAAATGAAGCTCAAGAATGCTCGGATTAGAGCGAATCAAAGTAAAATTCTTGCCAAGCAACCTTCGCTTCTCTGCGGTATTTCTTACTCTGCTTCTCTCCTCTTGTATAATCTACCGTAGGCTACTCTCTATTCTAATTCTAACTTAAATTCAGAACCCTGAATTAACTAAAACTTGTGATATTCGTAGTTGTAGATCGTTCATTAAATGCACTTTTACCACAAATTTTCTATTAGTATTCATAAAAATACCATTGTACACGCTCAGGTACCCAATTTCTAATTTGTTTTTAGATACTAGAGCTGCATATTTAGTTGTGAATGGGCCCGATGTGGAAATCCGCAGGCGTGGACGTAAGAATTTAAGATCCAATTTAATTTAGTCATATTTTTGTTTGAAATGCGAATCCAATCATCAAGGCAAATCGTGCATGCGAATCCAATCACCTTGCCCAATTTGTATAAAACTAGTTATAATTAATTAAACTCTTCTCACACTTAATTTTTTTCTAGTAGAACACATCGGACCGTGGTATATTGCTGACAATGGAAGTGAATATGGCTTCCGTGATATGTGGTATCAAGGATTAACTTTAGATTCTAATGGCACTTCCGTTATTTTTTCCGAAAGTGGACTTCATCTCATATATGCTCAGGTATGAAGAATGACTCAACAGTTGCAAGTTGCTACCACAGCCAGAGATTTTTATATTAATTACCGAAATAAGAAACTACTCATTTTACACTTATTTTGTTGTCTTATAGGTTTATTACACCCTATTTCGAGGCGAAAAAGAATCCGAGTTAGAACCGCTAGGATTTCGAATTTATCTTAGAAAACATGAATCTGCGCCTAGAAGGCCACACCAGATAGCTGAATGTGTTCCTTCCTATCCATCTACCACATACCAAACTTGCTTTACCCAAGTAGCCTGGTGATTACAAATATAAATTACAATTTAATTAATATTATGTTTCAGTTAATCTATACAACCTCTGCGTATGCAGTTAAATACATATTTATTTTCTTCACAGGTACGTCGAGGCAGGGGATCAAATTTTTTTGCAACATTTTACATCGTCCTTACCCCTAATTGAAGCTGAAAAATTTGGACAGACATTCCTAGGAATAGTTAAACTGTCTGGTTCAACATAACTGACGTAACTTTGACATAAATTACTTGACAATCATTTATGCTGTGGTTGAATTGAATGATACTTAATTAGTTCGTTTTCGAAAATATGTGATTATGCGGTAAAAATTACAAGGGTATGTTATGTATACCTTTCAATATAGATTTAAATCTACTAAAGTAGCTTAGTTTCGTTATACCTGAATACTTTACCTGAAACAGTGTTCTTACACATTTATTCTTGGTATGGTAGTGAATATTGGGGACAAGGACATTGATTATAACTTAATTGTCGTTACTGGTATATAATGGTTTATAGCAGTCATTGTTCCCTTAATTTTATCCCCAATCAACGTATAAACTAATTTATAGTGGTTAGAGTTAGACCGAATTCACTGTTTCAGATAAACAAGCCACAGTTTCTAACTTTTCTAACTATTAGCCCATGTGCAAATCATAGGAAAATATTTCTATTACTTAAACCATAAATGGTTTTATCAGATTTACTTAATTTTTGTGTAGTCACAAATGTGAAAGTTTTCATTCGTCATCTATTAGTAGATGTAAATATTTTCCGCAATTTTTTTATATTGTATAATATAGCCTAACCTATGTGACTAGTAGTAGTGTAGCAGTCTTAAAATAGGTATATTAAGTATTTTGACGAATATCAAATTGCATCATGTCCCTCAAGTTGATCTCTTTGAATCTAATTGTATTCAATTCTTAAATTGAATAGTAAAATGGTTTTACTAAAATGATTTCTAAGATGTTCCTAGTATTTCCTATTATGGATTGCCAGTTCCTAACTTAATTGTTTTGCTCACATTTGCCATCCCAAGTTTTTGATTCCCAACACTAACACAAAAGTACTACTACGCTTACTTTGAGTCTGAATCTGAAGTCTTAAAATCTAATAGTAATTAAATGAGAGAGACTAACTATTACGGAGTAGAATTAAGGATGTAATGTTTTACGTTTGTTCAATCAAGCAAAATTACGGTATATGTCATATAATAATATATTATACCTATTATGCGTGTATTATACTAATAGATTATGCCAACTTCATAAACTATACTTAATTAAATAAATGTACAAAGTTTTGTGCCAAGCTCAATTAAAAACTATTCCGATGAGCCATATTTTTGATTTTGACCACTTTTTCATTAAATAGATTCTATGAAACAGTTTGTCCTGTCTTAAGTCATAAGAAAATATTTGTCATTTGCTATATCATGGTCTTTATTGAGCAAAAACAAAACTCACGAAGCGAGGAGACTTTTGGAGGCTGCAGTTGAGTGCTACAAATCAGTATTCCTTGTTGGATGTGGTTTGTTTTAAGGTTTATAGTTTATAGGGTACAATGCAAATTAATTGAATAAAATTTTAGCTCAGAAATTAGTTGTACAGTTGTACTATATCTTTACTTACATAACAATTGACTGTTCAGTAACTTTTGCCAGTACAGAGTATGCAATATGTAATGCAACATGGCAAGTAGTAATCACCCGACAGCAATATACATTGATACGTGTGTTAAGTGGTCGAGAATTAGATAAATATATTGCGTATTGCTGTTTAGTAATTAGTACATAGTATAGAGTAGGTAGCATAAGTTAAGTAGATACCTATTAAACCTACTGCAAATCCGGAGTACCTTAAATGTTACTTAGTACCTAAATAAAAATAGTGATGATAAAGTAGTGATTGTCTACTACTTAGAGTAAAATTTTTGAATCTTGTTTAATGTTAGTTATTGTCACTACCTTTTGATAAATATGTAACGAACAAGGCAAAGAAACAATTAATTATAATAAATTCAGTTTTTAATATCCAGTTGCGTTTTTCCTCATTCACTTAAGTGCATGTATTCTAGCTGTAAAAATTGTTATAATATATAGTACACGTATAACATATTATGGTATAACTAATAACAGTAATAACTAGTAATGAACTAGAAATAATTTTTATCACCAAAAGTCGTCGTCATCCAGTTCTATTGGTTCTAAAGACTCTAATCCAATATCATCTAATTCGTCTAATTTTATAGGACTTGGTTTCTCAAACAGGGATTTATTCCTACCTTCAATCTTACTAGAGATGGAATAAGATGGAATAAATTGATTACAATTTTCAGGTGAATCTAAAACTTCATGTAAATCAGCAATATCATCAATTTTATGCAAATTCGGCGTATCTTCCAGTCCATGTAATTTCGCCTTATCTGGCGTATCTTCAATTTCATGTAAATTCGGTTTATCTTCAACTTCATGTAAATTCGGCCTATTTTCAACTTCATGTAAATTCGGCCTATTTTCAACTTCATGTAAATTCGGCCTATTTTCAACTTCATGTAAATTCGGCCTATTTTCAACTTCATG
>JABASH010005378.1:0-12233 GCA_019776445.1 Tomocerus maximus | reverse complement strand
CTTACAGCTATAGGACATGGCTACTAGCGACCCAAGAGTTTCACAATTAAATCAAATCAGCCTCGTGTGTATTCTCATGATTTTCATTAAAACCTATCAAAGTGTTTATTATTCGGTAATTTCTACCATTTTCTTGTACGAATTTTACTTTTGAGTGTTTGAAGAGGAATTTCCTTCATTTAAATATGGTTGTTCTTGGTCGTCCCTTCAATTAACATTTCGCTCTCTAGGTCTCTCTTGCATTTCGTTTGTTCTAATTAGCAACCGGTCAGCACCAGCAGCAGGTAATGCAGTGCTGAACTCAAAAGTAACACCTTGCTATATGCCCCATGTATAATCGAATGCTAAAACAGAAGCTTCTCCCTTTCCTGTCCACCAAGTGTAAACGAAGCTTTAGAAAATGTAAGAAATAATAAGGTAGCCGAGAATTCGGACATTGATTGAATTACTTGCCGGCTAAAGTGGAGATTAGGGAATTTTAATGAAAAAGCCGCTCGTTCTCGCAGAAAAAACCAACTCACATTGCACTCGTGTCTACCATTCGATCAAGTAACTGTTGTGTAAACAACTGTAACACAAAATTAACTGACAGTCAGAATAATCTTTGATCGAATCGAGTCAGGTGTTTAGCTGTAATGTTTTCTACGAAATCTCATCGTCTTGTCAGTTAATTACAAACTGCAAAGGAAGAATAAGATACACAACTTGCCTAGCACACCTTTGAACCTCTATCTTATTGATTCTCATGTAATCAGATTTCGGTATTTAAATTAATCCCTTAGGTTTACACCAAGAAAGAGACCACAATCTCTAGGTAAATAAGGTTCCTATGCATGTGCTGTATTTCTAAGTTTATTCCTTTTTGTAGCTACTAAAACAAAAGTAAAAAATGTGTATGTAAGCTTTACTACTTTTACGAGAGACAAAACAGCGAGAGGAAAGGGACTAATGTTGAGTAGCCTGCAGTCGAGTCCAAATTCGGTGTCATCATAGAAATATAGCGATACTAAAAGTACAGAGAACAAAACAGAGCAGAGGAGTTTTTAAGCGTGTCTGTCATATGGTCTGTTTTGACTGCTGGACCTAAAGGTACACCAAGCAAGGTTTTATGAGCAAAAATTTAGGGAAAAGGTGAAAATATAATGAGACGAGGCAAAAGTATCAGGAAACTGTCTAACATTAAAGCATAAGCATGTCACACTCAGAGCATAACACAATGTAGGAGATACTTATTATTTCAAAGGAAGAAACTACGACGAGTGGGAGATTCTAATGGAACGTCATCTAAGGCCTGTTTATTGTTAGAGGAGTGAACATAAATGTAGAGGAGTCGGAAAGGTATCCCAGAACGAGTGTAGTATGCAATCACATGTGCACATGCACACAACTGACGGGTGTAGTATATAAATATATCACATCGAACTGACGTAGGAGAGGTAAGTCGACAAAATTAAGATAATGGACGAGAAAGGAAGAAACAGAAATGCAAAAACACTGGAAAGAGATAAAAGTACATATCCGCCGAAAAGATTAGTCATATCAGTTCGGTACTGGACTCGACATAATAGTAATAATAATAATAAGGAGGAAAAAGAGATGTGAAGAGGAAGATATGCGAAGTACACGGAGTTAATACCAATGCAACTCCAGTCGAGTCCACAACAGTTTAGGTTATCATTTGTTGTAATGTATACAGATGTATGTATGTAGTGCTAGTTTAGAGCGAAATGCATAAAGAGTACAGAAGTCGTAAATAAAGTGTGGGTAAATGTCGACACGAAATTTCAGAGTTGTAATTTTTTGACATGCTTTACGATACGAGCGTAGCAGGGAGAAATGTGTCCACAAAGACGTCGAAATTTATGGAGCTGATACTTAACCCTTGCTGCTACATTCCTATATTTCTCATAATGTCTCTCGAAAACCAAGAAAGTCGCTTCGACTGACTTTTTAACTTTTCTTCACTATACAGTTAACAATCTCTGTCTTTACAGTTTTGCGTCCATTCCTTTCTGTATACCTGAACATCTCTTTTTAATAGTTTTCCTAAATGAGCTCAGCCCTCCCCCTCCTCACCTTAACAATCCAACTTGTGCAACAAACATCAACAGAATAAACTCATCACAAAATAAAAAGCTAACAAAAACCAAGCACATTCCCTTCCATCGATATGAATTACGATTTTTCTACATGTGTAGCATACACCTTATCCACTTACAATTAGAAGATCATTTTAGCTTAATGCATTTTTGCCATAAGGAAGATATCTCGAGATGTATTCCACGATAATTGCATCGCACAATCAATATCAACTTTCCTTAGCAAAACTCAATGACAATATTTGTAATTTATTCCAATTTTATTTACCATGTTAATGTTACTATTCCATTAGAAATTACTTCATCCTTTCCTCTCCATTGTTCTTTAACTGCAATTTTTTGTACTCTCATGTTATCCCTATCATGCTATACACTACATTACTATTATTATGTGAGCACTATACTACTAGTCATTCAGGTAACAAAGTCATTTCAATGTAGATCATTCGGAACATGGTTAAAGTAGAAGATGTAAGTATGTTAAGTGATAAGAATCGAGATACCTGAGGTAATAAATACTTTTATTGAAATTGAGTCCTAATTGAGCTACAATAACAAATGCGTCATTTATTTTACATATGGCAACTTGGACAAAACTGAAACGTAATCGTTAACTACCTAAGAAGGTACTTTGCAAGAAAAATTCTGTTTATCAACCACACGTCACACGAAAACACATTACTGCTATTATCACAAAGATCAACTTGGGAAGGTTAAAGTTGCTCCCCTCTGCTAGGATAAGTTGTAATAACAGAATGTAATTAAAATTACTGAGAATAGAATGTGAATCACAAACAAATTTTTCAATCTACTTAAAAATTGTTGCGGTTTTCCTACCAAGTACTGACATAGTTGAAAATATAAAACATTGTTTAAAACAATTGACGTAATGTTTTCTTCTTACCCTGAGAAATCTTAGCTTACAAAAGAAATATTTAATTATAATCTACTACATGTTTTTTTTTATTAATTGCCTGGGTATGTTTTAAATGTTGATAAGCACATAAGGTAGGACACCTTAACCTTCTTCCTTTCAAGTCCTGGCTTTAACTTAGACAATTCTGCAACCCACGTGGATTGTGTACTAGAAACTGTGGCGCTATTTCATATTTGTCCAAATATGGAGAGAAAAGATTTCTAATTGAGTCAATAACTTAAACAGTTTGACAAAATCGTCAGATTTGGAAAAAGTCAACCTTCTTGTTAGAATATATGGGATGTGGATTTAAATACACATTTAGTGCTGATTTAAGCTGAGGATGAATGGTCTCATTTCTTTCATCAACTTAATTTCCATTAAAGAACAAAAGTCTGAAGATTAATTTTGGGTTGTAAGTACGGTGTCTCGTTTAGGCATGACATTCTAAAGAGGATAATGGTAATGATGGCAATAAATGCGAAATGCATAAATAAATTTGTGGGAATCTCCACATCTTTCTTTCCTCGTTATAAATTGTAGAAAAGAGTCGGATTGAAAAGAGTAACATCTACTGGTACTGCACTATTAAGTCTTTTAAATAAGTGAATAAATGGTCTAACACAAGAACAACAGAGTTGGTAGTCAATCTAAGTACTAATATGGAAAATAAATCCATTAGCCAAGAGAGTGATGATAAGAAAATGCACATGAATTTTACCTGCCAAAATATATAACATCCCACACAAAGGATAATGTAAGCCAACTAAATTACTCTGGTAGTACATTAATTCCCCTGTATCCTCACTTTGCTTATTTCATCTTAGCATCATTACGTAGCGAGGACATAAGCTCAGACAAATGAACCCTTTGACTTCGACCATTATGCGAATCTTCTGTGAAAGCATTTCTCTAATCTTAAGTATTTCACTAATGCATATTTCGTAATAAAAGATTTAACACATTCTCATATCAACTACATTGCAGAGTAAAATTGATTAGACCATTCTCCCATGTACATCCCTGGAATACATATATTTTTTGCTGCAGTGAAAAATAGGAAAAATAATAAAATTTTCTGTAAAATGTTTCTTATTAATGCATAGCAGATGCACAAGTGACCAAGAAAGGAGCAACAACACGAAATATAATAAGATTCATGATCATGACCTACGGACTATAACTGTGGTGTGTATCCGAGAGAAACATGAAAACAATTGTATATCCGTGAATTTATGTGTAATGATGAGTGTATAGTTATTACACAGATGACTATGATTTGTGAACTCGTTCAAATTAAAG
Source organism: Tomocerus maximus (assembly GCA_019776445.1). Classification (NCBI taxonomy): domain Eukaryota; kingdom Metazoa; phylum Arthropoda; class Collembola; order Entomobryomorpha; family Tomoceridae; genus Tomocerus; species Tomocerus maximus. Next base: position 7,916 of record JABASH010005378.1, on the reverse strand, counting down.
AGGAACGAGAAATTATGACTCTTTTGCACCCTCGTCTCATGTTGCCCATTTATGGAGTTGGACTCGTTACCGCTGGCTGGCTTGGCTGACCGCTACGCTAAACTAATCACAGTCCCTAAACACACCGACCAACCTGAACAAAAACCAAACTAGTATTACCTATCAAGTATGTAGTAGTAGTAACTATATAGCATATTTATGCAATCTAATAAAATATAAAAATGATGTATAAGAAATGTAGTACAATTTGCTCCGTTAGTTCGTCTCTGTTCCATACATTTACCTATTTGCTTTCCTTGGACTGCTTTGGACTCGCAGTAATTTGATGATCACATTCTTTATGTTTTCTTCGTCCTTATTTTACTTACGTAAGTAATAAGTACTTTATTGGATTTCCTCCACTTACTTTGCTTCATGTCCATTAGCATGCATTTTACCGTTACTCTTTTTCTCCCATTAATTATCTACACTCGAAATATGGACAGACAATCTCTCTGGCTCATTGCAAATAAAACACTATCGACATCCTCACGTAATAGAAATGTCCATAATTGGCACACACGCTACGACACATCTTCTATCCTTCAAAAACTATTTCCAATTCATTAGAAGTTCAATGGCTCCGTATAAATCATTCAATTCATCACCATTTTTATATAAATGAGTATAGTAAAGTTAACTTAATACATTCCTGCTAGCTCCTTTCGAATATATTCTCATCGAAATAGACAATAAAGAGAAAAGTACTTACTTTATCACAGAAGACTTTAATTTGGCAATAGGCACGGTGGAAGATGGGACAATTGGGATCCCGGGGGTCGTCGTACGTGTCAATCTGAAGATGAAGTGGCAATCCCTACGAATCAGAAAACAATTATTGCAACATTTCTCCAATACACTCCGAGCTACATTTTAACTATGGCTAATATTATTATTTCTTAGCTAAAATGCAGATTATAATTTGAAATGTCTTTGTAAAACACTACAATGTAATTTAAACAATATATTATACATACGAAATGTACTCGTGAGTAGATATTATATAAACATAAAACCGAATTCTTTTGTATCTTTTAATCAATTCACCAACAACAGTGTCTGAAAGCCCTTGGCAGACAGACAGGTCCTTTTTAGATTCATTTGCATAATAAGAGGGACTTAAGTGAACACTGTAGGAAGTACGTATGAATATTACAGGTAACTCGATAATGCTTAAAGTACCTAACTATAGGTGGCTTTGATCTGTCCCCCTTTCATTCATTTTCATGCTAGAGCTTTTGAAAGGGAGCGCATCGCAATGCTCATTTATTTCACATAGCTCATAATGTTTCTTGTGTATTGTCCAGGATCGAACAACCTCATTTGCATACTACATAGGATAAGATTTTTAATAAAAATCTGCCAATTTTTACGTTTTCTTGGTGTGGGAACACATCTGTGTCCTTCTTTGGTCCCTTTTCTCACTCTCACCACTACAACTCTTATTATTCCTAGAATACTTTTATGAGCGATAGTTTTGTTTATTTGAAGCACAGTATTAAACATGTACCTTACAATCTAGTATATCATAGAGAATTAATCTATTTCTATACTACAGACATGTGAGCGAGCACAACATAACAAACTAAAATAAAAAATATAGCCATTACTAAATAGCTAGTGACATAACATAATACAAGTCCAAAGATTCCCCATTACGATGTAGATCTACTACGTATCGCATATATTTCTATCAGGAAAATCCACAGAGTGAACAATAGCTATCATACCAATACGCATAGATAAGTATATTCATATAGAAAAACTCACAATTAGTGCCAGGGCACTTGACAAGTAAACAGATATAATATATTACAGAAGCATTACTCACAACTCTGTTTCCCTTTCCCACAACGATTAAAAAGCGAAACAAAAACGAAAACAGAAATAGGTGCATTCAATTCAATTGCGACATACATGACTACATTATCTAAGTATTTATGAGGTAGATACAAACACTTTTAATTTTACTTGATATAATTCCATGTCACATTTCATCAGGTGCCTCGTTACATGATCTTAGATTCATTAGATCTTGAAATTAAAAACTGTCCACAAAGATCGTGTTACATAGTAATAAATACTAGCCTGAGGTAGACTAAGGTACATTTCTGTGTAATCGAAGTACATTTGGTTAATTGTAAGTAGAGACGGGTATTCTATGCACAGGATGTACGTAAACTTTTGTATACTAATATTACGTCACACCTAATGAACCAAACCCAACCAAAGGAATTTGAATACCATATAAGAACAGAGCAATAACATTTCTTCTTAGAATCTTGCAAAGTAAATAAATGTCAAATTTTTGTCATTTTGAATAAATTATTCTTGCTCAATTGCACACGATTACTAGTCAATGGCTACCAATTTATTACGGAAATAAGTAGAGCACGGCTACCTTATGTTAGTTATTACAGCAATGCGTGCCCACTATTTATTGCCGACAGGAACGAAGTTCCATTTAGTACATTTCTAATGAAAATGAAAGCTTAATTAGAAAAATGAAGGCAGTACAAATAATTTAACCTCAAACCACATAAAATCATCAATTAGGTCTTAGCGAACATATTTGTACTCGAAAGAATTACTTATTGAAAGATTTTTATTAATTTGCCTGTCAGTTAGCCACATGTGTGCATGAACACAATACAAATGAAACAATCAATTAAACTGATTTATCTCACTAATTACGGCTAATTAAGCAAAACAAGAAAAATGCTTTAAGGACATTCTACATGCATAATTAAACAGAAAAGGTATACACAATTTAAAAACACGTGTATCCATTGTAATTGAATACTCCAAGAAAAATTACATACAAAGTACAGACTCCCTCTAATAAACGTTTCCCTTTGATTTGCTGGTTTAGTTCAATAAAGGCTGGGCACCAGTTAGTGCTAAATAGAAATGTAAATTTTCTGTTTTCTGTGAATAGTAATTATTTGGTTGAGTTGTTCATTGTTTTTGCGACTGTGACATTGAATGTGACAATGGAATTGAGAACTAAAAGATATAATATTTGCATACTTTTGTGTGCCAGTAAATTTAAAAGTGATAAAATGTCTGTCTACTTCGTGCTTGCTGCCAAGATACCTATAGACAATTAAAAAGGGAAAAAACAAGAGCACACTTTGACTGGAAAATAAATATTTGGTCATGGCAAGCCAAATGACAGAATTGTCATTCACTTCACACAGCACGAAGGAAGTGGACTTAGAAACGATAAGACACTTATCGTTTGTAAGGTAAATTACTATTGAAGTTAGTTAGACGAAGAGAGCACACACATATCCATATTGGGTTCATCTAACTCCCCTGATCACGTCACGTCACACACAACCATTTTTAAGGATTTGTCCTTTGTCGTTTATACGAGTAGTACATCCAAGCAACAGGCTGACGGAAAATATTATCTGTTTGTCCATATCATCTGGTTATCCCAAGTTGAGCTCAGCCAGCCTGGCTCTGGCTTATTTCCCTTTGGTTTTGAGAACTAGTGAAGCTATAGATTTTTCCATGTTCAATTTATGCAAATTTCCAATTAAGTCAGTGTCAATCATGGAGACCTTTGCGTTGGATAGAGCTGAGTGAGTAAGCTGACACGAGAAAAAAACTGGCTTGACAGCCAAACCAAGAAAATCCATAAGTTGGAAGCAATAATAATAAGTATTACCCATATAATATTATTATCTATATTCATAAGATCGTTATTATTACTTAGAGACAGACATTTGCACATACCTACACTATACTTACAAAGATGTTGTAAAACTGAGCATTCTGTCTCTGTCCGATTCTATAGCAGAGCTTCTAAAAGATAGTTAAAGTTAACATTAACTTCAGTGGACTGAACACGGGAGAATTATTGATGTCCTTTCGTTTCAGTCAAGTTCACTTTACTTCTTGCATGTCAATGTTCACATTCACACACAAATGAATAAATACCCAAGTTAACTGTCTCTATCGTTTTCTAATACGATTTTATGCATGTCTTCAATATATGTCTCCCTATATACCTTCTCTCAAAGTACCTTGCTATAAATCTTTACTACCTACAATGTGCACTTTTTATGTGAGAAAACATTTCACATATTTACTTCTACCCATGCATAATCAAAAAGGATTACTTATCTTCGTTCCTCTTTTATGCTATGCAATTCACAAAATCTATATCATACTACTTATGATAGCATTCACGTTATTACGATTCTACCTCTACCTAAGTATTACTACTAGACAACTAAAATACCAAGGAAAATGTACATACTTATTATACCTACGTAGCAAATGAACCTTTTCTGCGATTGTAAATTGTAATTTGACTATTTTATGTGACAGTGTCCACTCATGTCACTTTTTATTATCTTGATGATAGTCTAATCTAATCCAATGCGATTTTAGTCATTGAAATATGACTAGGCTCTTCCTAGTTGCTTGCTGCCTTCTTTCCATCGTTTATTTAAATCATGGAAGATTCTCTCAGTAGGTGCTACTGTAATTGCTCTTAAGATGCTTTTACCGCATTCAAATATACATTTCAACAACATATTAATCTAGCATGATACTATAAAAACTTGAATAAACACATGTATATTATCATGTTAATTATTTAACCTAATAAATATCTCCTGAAAATAATACTTATGAAGTCAAATACATTTGTTGGAATGTGGTAATCACAGATAGATAATAATTTCGAACATATTACTAGAACGAAGTACTCCAGTACACAAGATATAGTTTATCCTTCCCTTGAACTGAATTCCCATCGGGTTATTAGAGTACAACATAAGAGCGACAACTCGTGAAAACGTCGATAATTAGAGTTGAGAGCAAAAATTTGATTGCATACTGTGCATAATATGCTGCTGTAGTGGAGTTCTATCGTTAAATGATTGATATTAGGGTAAAGATCATAGAAATAATTCGTTTCCTTACCTTTACACCTTTCTGACTGCTGAAATCTGTACTGAGACACTGAACTGCTACATTAATCTGGAAAGAAAAAAGATTATCATTTAGAGAAGTGCACTTGTAATTAATTGTACATTTAATATATTTAACATTAAGCTAGTCCACATATATACGAAGAACCTGCAACAGACACAACATTTAGGTAGGTTACTTACGAACTTGTGATAATGAGGCACGCATCTTCATGCGTTACCTAGTACGTATACCTATGTAGGTATCATTTCGTTTAAATCATTGTTATCAAGGAATTCTTTATTTCCTTCAGAGAATTTGATCTCCGTCCTTTGAGTTTATACTGCACACACTTGGTACTTTCGCTTGGTTGGTAACGATCAGAGCGAAGGAAACTCAAAGTAGGTACAAAGTAATACTTATGCCCAGACGTATCGTTAGTTAGTTTGCACCTTTTTCGCATTGAGCTAAATATTTACAACATGAAATAAATAATTGTGTTGTAGGCAGTGCCGAGTCGTACGGTAAGTGTAGGTAGTGGAATCAGAGAGAATCTTATCACAGCATTGACCTGCCAATTACAAGAAAAGTCTCCAGGGTAGATTCTTCTACTATTCAAGCAAAATCCTACAGCCCCACTCTATGTGTATCTTTTATTTTGCCATTTAATCTATGTATCTCTGCTATTGAGATAATAATGGTGCAATAGTGAGGAGTAATACAACCTCAGGATAATAACTACCTTCTTAACAACAATAAGTAAAACGCATACACGATGAAGTTTCTTTACTAACTTACTTTCCTATGATGCTAGAATCACTCTAGAAGTAATCATGAATTCGTACACACAGAAAATAGAAGAGTAGTTAGTTGGTAGCAATAAGCAACTGCATTAAATACCTTCTACTGTCTGAGTTTGGGAAATATAATACTTTCTTCTGTAAAACTAAGCAAACCTTAAGATGGAAATGATTGCAATCAGCATAGATTTAATGATCCCTACTTATATAGAGATTGGATACATTATATCATTACATGGTTATAGATATACGATATAGGAAGATATTCCTAAAACCGTTCGACAATGTGTATTCCCATAGACTGACGAGGGTAGGTAAAGTAAGCATAGAAAATTGGAGCCAAGTTTACCAACAATAAGTTAAAATGAAGGCAAAGCCTTGCCACCTACTACGAAAACACAGATTGTCATGTCAGTCTCAATCTGACTGAAGGAAGAGTGCAAAAGGAAAAAGCACAGCAAGAGAACGAGTTTCGTGCTACCAAGTAGGCATATGCAATTTACTGTAAAACTCTGTACAGCGTGGCCACGACAAATAAATATGCTCGTATTCAGTACAGATAGATAACGATAACCACTACTGGATGATAAGTAGTTGTATCTGCCTACTCTAATACAAATATGTAATCAGATTCAATCAAACACATACAGTTCATACTTGGTTCGTGTCAACGTGATGAGACTCATCTCATCATAGAGTTCATTATAAGCACATACCTGGCCTGGTTAAGCAGTATATAGGTAGCACTACTTGGTATAAATAAATATGCATAAGTATCTCCACTTCAGATAAATTACAATGCATTTGTAATTCTAATTGCATAGGCTACATGGTATTTATGTAAGATAAAGGCAAAGATTCAATTAGGTATTACTATTTTCTTTTCTATCGTGTTCGTAATTGGCAAAGTAAGGTCTGCATATGCTCTCATCAAGCAACATCAGAGGATTCTACCATATAGTACATGAATTTATATGTAAGTATACTGGACTGGCTTCGACTCTGCAATTGCCACACAGTTAGTGGTTTGGTTGGTAACTCAAGGAATTAAATTAGAGACATAATTGTAGTAGTATGCAGTTGTTGAGATGAGATGTTTGGTTCTCGAGATACATACATTAGACAGGGCTAGCTCCTTTCATTATTAATGGCTGATTATATTGGACCTTTGCATGTAGAATAACCTACACATGTACGTAGCTTTGTATTTGTACTGTACTAATTCTGATAATTGATCTCTAGAAAGATATCCAGGTCAGACTTATTATCATTATGGAAGTGAGAAGGATGAACTCAGCGTCTAATCGTGTCATGCTAACAAAACAATGCTCACACTCTGCTGTGGCATTAGGATATCTCTAACTAATAATGCCCTACTACTCCACTAGACATTACTTTTGTGATCTTTGTACATACATTCATTATTCTGAGTCTTGGTTTAGCTTTGGTTTGGTTTCCTTTGACTTTGGTTACACCACCTTCGTTATTTCATATTTCAGTCCACAGTTTTTATATTTCAGTGCTCTCAGCTCGCCGATGAGATCTCCAATGATGTGATATCTAATCTAAAGTTTAACACCAAATAGGCGGATCATGCACCGCAGCTAATCAACCACAAAATAATTAAGGCGCCTTCTTTTTTATAGCCAAACTTTCTTCAGACAATATCTTACGATTGTCCACAGATGAGATTTTAATATCTGTGCAACTGACATGCTGATTATATCAATAGTTATACAATGCCACATAGAAATGGTACATTCCAAACGACACATGTTTGTACGATTTTATTATAAATTCTTACGAAGATCGTGTCAAGAAAAGTATGTTGATCGCAATGAGTAAGAAAAATTAATATTTACTTAGTAAACTGTATAAAAAGTCACATAAGCTACTACAAAGTACATAAGTAGTAGAAGCACGTGTATCATCTCATTGTGTTCCCATACCTTACATACCCAGCCCATACATTTGTTTTCCTTAATGAGTCGTAATTAACTACCTTAGCTTTTTCCCAAATTTTATTAGCGAGTAAGTACAAATATTTTCCGATTATTAGCAAAACTGAGTAGTTTTCTAGGTATATGCATGATAAATATATCTAGCATAACAAGGAAAACTCCATTACTGCTTAAGTATGCATAAATT
>JABASH010005377.1:0-12237 GCA_019776445.1 Tomocerus maximus | reverse complement strand
AGATTTCAGTTTATTAAAGAAACTCATAGTCGAAGGTCCATTATCATTATTTTTAGCAAAATTTTAAGTACATTCTTTTAATTAATGTTTGATGTATACTAATCTAATTTTCCTTAGTTAATTAAACCATTTTATTGATTTTGCATGCTGCGCTTACTTGTTTGTTTTAATATTTAATAGTTTCATTCACTACGCCGACGTAATAAATCAGGTGCGGATGCAGGATGTGCGTAGTATAAATTAGTTGAAGTCATGATGAAATATTAACATGAGGCTTTATTTTTGGCAAGTCTTAAGATTTGAAGGTTACGCTACTTTATCTGCTTGATTAAATATAATCCAACAGGGCAGCCGGCGTAAATATGTTTAGCATCTGTAGCTTCCATCAATAATTCATATTTGAAATACCTTAGGTAAGTAAGTACCTATCTGCACTATGGATTGGAGTTGATGCATCAAGTACAAACAATAAGCTGTGGTACTTTATGTGCCTACCTATGTGGTTTATCATATCAAATGAATTGCTGACACGATGTACCTTTTTACATTATAATAACACATAAATTACATTTAGACGCAATAAATCATAGTAAATAGAGCACACAACATCATTGCAATCTTGTATAAAAAGACACACATAAGATTTATAATTTTATTTATGCGGAATATACTATAGAAAATGCACTTAAATTTAATCTGGTGAAAGTTACACTACATTTCTCTTCTATTTTTTGTATCACCAGTTACTCATGCATGTACACAAGTCATATTGAAACCGGATTAGAATTCATCAGTTTTCCCTTTATCTTTATTTTATATAATGCTTTTTCAAAAAATAATTGCGTAGCCATAAATATTAATCCTACCACCATTGTGCTCACTCTGTTGAAAATATTTTGCAACCGTGGAGCAAATTTGCGTAGTGGCTACCTACCTACATATTATTTGGCACACATATAGGGTCTTCATTTATCTCCGTTTTTCATAACACTTGGCCTAACATCACAAAATGAAAAAAATGTGGCATAACAATTTGTTCTGCTTTATTGAGTTGTGCTTTTATGGTGCACAATAAAAGGCTGGATTTTTTATTAGTGTGCTTGTGTCATTTGTCTGCACCACAAAAGGTTACTGCTGTGTTAATAATGAAAGAGTTCATGCCTACTTTAGAAATAGTAGCTTTTCATTTGACAAGCCTTAATTTAAAAAAATTTCGTTAGCCACTTACTACATATGGAGAAAGGGGTCCACTTGACTTTCCAGAGTCACTTTTGTTCAATATTTATTAAATAGACAACTCCGTCAAATAGGTATATGAATGGATTGTGAAGTGAAGGTCTTCTTTTGATTTCAAACATGCTAGTGTGCAAACAAAGTTAGCACTTGAACAAAATGGTGCCTACCTAAAACAATAGAGCAGTGGAAAATTTGTAAAAAGAAAATTTGTACAAAGGTATTATTGTAGTCAGAACCATTGGTTCATCCATGGATGAATTTTAATTAGGGACTATTGCTGCTAGTATTGCTGGTGCAATACAAAAGTCGATGGCGGATGAAAGTGACTAACTAAATTCTATTTGTTTTGTATGGACATTAACACGAGTAACGATTCGCCGGCGGACGTTTGCCTCAATTACTTTTCAGAAAAAACAAAAGTATTCTATCACTTCTGTCTGTTGACGTTGGACTAGGGACACGTCGAGTAACAATTTATTCCGTGATTGCAGTAGGCATTCGGGCGGGTATAAATTGCTGCATTGCATAGCACATGGACTGGTGGAACATACTCCTAATAATACATGGGACAAGTTGAATGCATATAAATGTATTTGTAGTTAGGTATCTCTTTCGGCTGTGCACACACCCACGAATAAAGTTCTTTCTGTGTGTGCGACACAATTTATCTGGAATGAAGAATGGGGAAAGTAGCGAGTGACCACATCACAGTAGCTGGTGGATGTCAAAGCCCAGTTTTTGTATAACTAAATGAAGACACAATAATTCTGTGTGACTGGGGAAAACTCTTCCATCTCAATTTGACAAAGTGATTTAGCAAACATCGTTGTGAAAATGTACAATGTCCAGACAGGAGTATAGGATAGCAGTCCCATATGTCATCTCGCTAGCATTCAGGGCAATCCTTAAATAAATGTGTGGGTTATGTTATGTCAACACATCTATCTGCGAAAAAGGATTTGCAAGAAACGAGGTAGGAGTCCACATAGCCCACCAGGCAATAAGAACACAATAAATATTATACTTTTTTAAGACTTAGGTACCTGCTTTTGCTGGTTTTGCTGCTTTTGCTTATAGCACCTAACTTATGATATGTATGCTATACTGATTTGATTTGCTAATTAATGCCACTTTCACTCATAGCTAACGATTTACCATCACAAAAATGCCGCTTTCAGAGTATAGCATTGCAGGTAGCTATAGAGAAAATCAGAGTTAATATTGGAACACACAGGAGTTATATGACATCAAAATTTAATAGCTTGACTTACATTAGCAATAGTTCATGTTCCAATTCAGCTACAAAGCGAATTCTTAATGTTCACTCTGTGAATACAAATTGCATTATACATAAGTTGGAAAATAAGCCAGGCGAAATTCTCAAGTTGTACTCAGGAACTAGCTTATTGATTCGGAAAGTAAATAGACTTGTTTTTATGCGTACAGTAAGAAGAAGTCAAGAAAGCGAATGGTAACTCTATATTATTGAATTCTTAAATTGATTTTGACTCGAAAGACTAGTTTAAAGATCACTTCACTCGTATCTTATGTCATTATTGCATGCGGAATGCGTCCCCGTTGTGATTTCATTATTTTGGAAACTATATACCACCCCCATTCTACGTTTTATAAAGTTTATTGAACTAATGTACCTGTAAGCTAAATTATTCGCAAAGCGATGTATAGTAAATTCTAATAAAATATACTGTATCCCTCCTGCTACACTGCGAAGGCGGTGCTGTAACTTTTCAGTACTAAAATCTAAGCTTTGTGATCATTTTGCCATGCATGGGGTTATTTGAGTTGCTCCAAGATTCGGAAATGGATTTTACTATTTGAGCAGTCAAATACCAATATCAAGCCATATTTATATTTGGAAGAATTGCCTTTAATAATGTGGCTTCCTAATTCAACTAATTGGCACCCATTGTTTCCTTTGCACTACTAAAACAGATGCGAGTCAAGAAGGATGCAATTTAGCAGTAGTACTTATGTACATGGACTTACTGTACAAATAAAATATGTAGGCAGAACAAATGTTAAGGTGGGTATAAATAAAATGAAGTGGCCATTAAATTCTTTCCAGTATTGCACACAGTAAGTACTTGCATAATCGACTTCATCACACCTATATTCAGTATAGCATGAACTTTCTCTACTCATACACAAATACCTTCTAAAACTTTCATTGGTGAACAGATACTTTCCCTCAACTGAAACTTATTGTTAACCTACGAACTTTGTCTCAAATGTTCTATATGACCTCTTTCCCTATTTATTCTATACCCGGCATTACTATAAGAAGGCAATGCTAGAATCAATAATTCTTCAGTCACTTTTTACGGTCGTTTGACCACATCCGCTAATGTTCGCTTTTTTATTGTGAGCTTGACTGCTGATTTTTACATACAAATTGAAGAAATTCCAAAATTATCGAAATAGTACTGATATCTGATCCAAATTAATGGTTATGGGGTAGTAACGTATGCAAAGTGTCCTACTTTACACTTTACAATATGTTTCTCGCAACTTGGAAGGCATGGAGAAAGTTGTTTGGCCTCGCAGTAACGTATAACTTTCTCTGCACAGAAAACTTTCTCTGATATCAGTATGTTCAGATTTTAAAGTGGCATACTGTATGTTGACCTGCGATTGGTATATTATGAGACCAACTATAAATAATTAGCTTGCTTTAGGGGAATGTTGGATAATGACTATAATTGTATATTGATGTATGCACGGGTAAGCATTAATCATGGGCGATAGAAACAAATAAGTTGAAGTGAAATGTGCAGGGCGCTCTATGAACGTGAGTGAGTGCAAGTGCATATAGCCCTGTCATTTTGATATTATGAGCTGTTTTTATTAATTTGAGCTCCACTCTGAAGACATTAAAGCGAAATCATAAGACGAGAAACGAAGTAGGTTCAACGTTTGACACACCTTTACTACTTTAATGTAACATTTGATATACACACATAGTCAGTATAGGTAGTACATAATTACATATACATATGGGATTTTCTTTAGCTAGTTTGGTTTAGTTTAGTTGTGTTTATTAATATATTTTACATTAGGTCACGCCATTTCATGCGCAGCACATGTACGCGTTATATATACTTAGTTATTTTAGTTAGTCATGTCATGCTATTATGTACACATTCGTTAACTTTGTAATTCATAATATATACGTATATCTTTATATATTCATATATATATAATTCACACATCGTTCGTTACATACGCTTTACATCCATACATACATAGTTAATTAAAGTATGCTACTACATCCACTATAAATGTATGTCTGTGTGATGTTGGTAGGTACGTTAATTTTATTTGGTAATTATATTCTGCAGAACAGATTTAACATAGTTTTAATGACTGCCGCGGCTCGTTACACTGCAGAAGCTTCTTTGAAGTTTCAACGCAATTTGTGTAGCGCTAATTGTTCTTAGCAAATACTACTACACAAATACAATGAAAATTTATGAGTTGGAATCCACTTTCCAGGTAAGCTACCCTTTATAGGAGACACATAACAACTATATATGATCTGCATTAAGTATTTATATTAATAATAATAAGTTTTGCACATGATTTGTGTACATTTCGAACTAAATAAATCCTTTTTCACAAGTCGCATCCACAATCAGATTATATATTAAATGCTAGTGATGAATCACTTACTGAAAATTCGTACATATATTACTTTCATTATTTAAAATTACAATTTTCAATTACTAGTTACGCATCGTTTCACAGTATAAACAAGAAATCACTAGAAACTAATAACGCTATTGTATTTTAACATTATGTATTTATTTACGAAAATTGCGATACCTTGTTTGCACGTTCCTAATAATATGGGTATGTACTTTCCTTGTTTATATGCAGCTTACAGTAATTTATGAATTTATTGTGTATAGCTTCGTACAACTTTATAACAGGCAGATTCTTTGGAATCTGCCGTCTGCTACTACGTTTGTTAAATATTCACGGACGAGCAATGTTTCACTACCACTCCATCAAATCATCACAGCCGCTCTAAAATGATCTTTATACTGCTTACTTGTTGGGACAGAAACCGAGTGAGAGAAGCTATAAGTACATACAATGAGACAGTCCTGCTTTTGGCTAAGAACAGTACAAAGAAAGATGATTTCCCAGGAAATGCTACCAAATGTTGTACGTTCGACAATATTGTGGACTACATTCATGTCCCTGTCTCTAGTATAATATTTGTAAATCAAAAGTTCAGACTTTGACTAATCTCGAGTTTAATTATGGGCATCAAAAATATATCAGAGTTTAGACATATTCACTGGAATTTTTACACATTTTTACTACAGCACAAAGATGTTGGTTAACATTTACACAAACAACTGAAACGCGACTCTCACTTCATTGTATTAAATGTCAAGTGTATTTAAAAAATAAAAATCACAAAATTCATAATAGAAGATTTAGAGCTAAAGTTATTAATAAGTTTGTTGGCCCTCTCATTGGTATAGTTTATTCCTACTTAAGTTCAATCTAATTAGTCGTAACGTCAAGAAATATACTCTAACTACAGATGACTAATATCAGAGACAACGTCAATACAATATTCGTGCAAAATATTTGGCGTTTTGTCAAGTAAGTAGTTATTTGGTAGTAGAGAGAAGAGCAGTAGGGCTTTCGAGATTTTAAAAGCTGCAATTCATCAGGGGAGATGAAAGTATGTACTGTATGTATCTACTATGTAACTATATAAACTTTTCGACGAGAGGCTCGTGTACGTACGTGTCTGTTTGATTGCAAATTGGCATTAAAATTCTACCTTCCCCCTTTCTACTAGCACATATTACATAATATAAATATATCAGCTATCATTTTTGGAATATCTTAGTAGCCACCATATAGCTATGATAGTCCATAGCCCTAATCAACTACAACTACCATGTAAGTCGCAAGCAAGTGCAAATACCAATCCAACTCAGACATTCCACCCAACCACTCATCCTCATCTATTTATCCGAGACTAGTCTATCTTATTATACCTACCAAATTCTCATGCAGTAGTCTAGCAATAAGTCAAAGTACCTACCTACCGCATATACCTAACGTTCTTATATTTACTGCCGTGTGTGTACGCCGAGCACCTAATGCAAATCAAAAGTCTTCAAATATTAAATGCACCTTACTTAGTATTTCAAATGTAATTTCCTCTTTCATTTCGTTTTTATGGATGTCTACACACATAATGTCGTGCCTCACCTGTTCTAATACATAACACATAGTACAAATGCATATACATCCAATTAAAATTTTGCCCTACTCGCGGCTCATTATCAGATATATGATTAGTTTCAATACACTAAATTTGCCATACATTGCCCTCTACAGAATAAATAGTTAGGAGACTACTATAACTGTGTAAGGTACCTACATAAATATTATATGTGCCACGAGCAGTGTGCTTATCATAAATTAAGTTAAATATATCACTTTAAGAGCTGACCATGAGTAGTCTGTCGCCTAGTACACTAAGCTGGAATAGTAGTAGGTGCCTATTTTTCTTTACATCTAGAGCTGTACTAGTTTATTCTTCTCATCAATAAGATCGTTTAATGCAATCTGTCTTTGGAATGTACATCGAGACATCTCTATAATGTTAGACGATATAAACCGCAGAGCATGCAATTCATGCAATCTGTGCTCAGTACTTCATAACCTCCTACTCGGTAGATATTTTAATTTAAAATGTAGTGGGTGGCTACTATCCTAATAATTAATAGTAATACAACAAAGAGACACAGAAGCATAAAATGCATATGAATCCAGACGCAGACGATGATGATAATAATGCTCAGATCAAACTAACAGAGTCTATATAAATAGGACTAAGTATTTGTGTAAATATTTGTGAAGTTTCTAGGAGTAATTTTGTTTGTATTTAATATCTGCAATATATAGTAAATATTTTCTTTTCATATGGATTGTTTGTAAGCAACAGGCAATGTGTATAAGGTGTATCAGAAAGTATTTATGTACATTTAAATATGTAGTATAATATATGTATAGTATATATATTAGTGTTTCCCACAATGTAGGACTTAATGATGTATGTATATGTCTGTATCAGCATTTACTTTACACATGAAGGAAAACGGCTTTAGTAACTATTTGTTTGTTTTGACTCTAACAACTACTTACACAGATTGGTTGCTGACTGGGTGGTTAATAATTAGACCAGGATTGTATTGCGCCTTCGTCAAAGCTGAAATAACATTAGAGCAATTAAGTATAGCTACTATTAGCCCCTTGCTATAAATGCCCAGTCTGCAGAAACACTATTTTACATAGACAAACTGATAAATATGCAATTCAGACGACAAGTGGCACTTTCACAGCCTAATCCCTAATATGCATAAATGGAGAGCTGTGGAGTGTGATGCCAGGAATGAAAGTATAATATGAATAATACAGGAATAATATATGAATAATATATGTGTAGGTGTAGTAACTGTAACATTGAAGTCCAATGATTGTCACGTTAATTTTTCTCTCCCCGAATAATATGAGGAAGTGTACTGGTGTGCCAGACAACCGGAAGCAGCATCTCATTCTGACCGATTTCCTCTCAAAAGTCTGATTCGATGGAATGAAAGGATCCAGGGAACCCGCTGCGGCTCGCCAGCTCGAAATGAATTCGGATCAAGATCGAGACTGGCATGGAGTAAGTAGTAGGAAGTAGCCTAGCACATTAAGGTAATACTAATTAGGAGTACAGTAGAGTTGGTTGTTGGTGTAGGTATGTATGCTTTGCTTGGTCATCAAGTTACCCCTGTAAGTCTCGATCTATTTACTCTATAGTCTAGCATTGCAGACAGATATTATTATCTGTCTAGTTAGTAGTAGATAAAGTCCATTGAGAAGAACACACCATCCGGCGGGTTGGCTGTCTTCACCATCCTCCGACCAACTCTCCCGACCACTCCACTTCCACTATTTCCGAGTATCTGCTAAACTCATTTCAAGTCTTTAAAGTGATCTGACTGACTGGATGCATCATTATCCAAAGTAATGCCCGTGAGTAGTTGTATCTACATGTATGTCCATTGCAGCTCACTAAACAGAACACTGACTACAGAACTTGAGCGAAACATCGCATAGCTGCTTATCAAATTTTTATGGCTCACTGACTACTTACTTGACTAGCTAAGCTGAAAGTACATTTAGTCTGCAATAGTCTATGAATTTCTCAGAGATGTTTTCAAGCCCATTGCGCATAATTTATAATGCAGAAGTGGCGTGGTGTGGTGGGAAGTGAATTACTTTCATATTATTAGGATTTGTATATTAATTATGCGTACGTATGGATTGTGCATTAATAATATAGTACCTACCTATGTACACATTGCTACTATATATACCTACATACATAGTATAGTACTTTTAGTGGTTATGTGTCTTGTAGTATCAATCAGTAGTTTATGTAATTACCATACATATTATAGTATAACAACAGACAATACAGTACGACATGTAGCTGCACTAGTATTTATGCAGAATAGGATTTCGTAGTAAATTACATTTCTGTATATTATATTATTATTTATATTATTATGCAACTCAATGATGTTCAGTCGAAAAAGTTCACAACTTTTCTGCAAGAGATTCATTTGTAACAGTAAGATGTAATGTTGTATGTAGTATGTGTATCAGAATTGATGATAGTGGTAGACGCAGTAAACAGATTGTCCTTAACTACTACATAGAATTCTTATAGTCTGTTTGGCTGAGTCGTACTTTGTAATACTCCAGTCCACATTCAGATGTACTTATAAATGGTTCGTTAGTTAGAGGACGAATTTGTGTTAGTACAGTAATAGTAGGTAGGTATGTAGTTAGTCGGGTCGGGTAGCAAGAAGTATGGGTTTTTGGTTCGGCGAATTGCCTATTCACCTTCATTTGCAGTAGTACAGTGAGGCATTCTATGCATCTCGTACGCATATGGCCAAGATACTTGCTTGATGTTTAGAGTCTTTTCATTGCAACTACTCTGCACAATACGTAGCAATAGTCGACTTTCAAAAAGTGGTGCAGACGCTGTTGGTAATCTTTTGCTCAGCTTCGCAACAATTCTTCGGATCGGATGATGCTACACGGGTAACTGAACAAGCCTGGGATGAGTCAATGGTTCCGGCACAAGCCAACATCCATCCGCTCTTCATTTTTTCACTACAGGGGACAGCATCCATTTACGAGAGCTACTACGTTCAAGGAGGCTATTATGTATGAGTACTCACGATGTACCCATAAGGTATGCATTCCACACCGAATCACCCAACTAACTGTCTATGGTACATCACTTTGGATTAGCAAGTCAAGTACATTGTATATAGCTGATGATGATGATGATGAGAGCTGGAGATGTAGTATTGGGAGCACAAGCAGCGAGTAGTCGAGTAATTGTGGCTTCCCTCCCTCCTTTTGGTTACGTTCTTCCTATGTAGGTACGTATGTAATTTAAATCTTTTAGTATGTATGTATTCATACTAGCAGAGAGGAGTAGTTTGTATAAGTAGATTTGCACACACATTAGGAGACACAGAGCAGATAGTAAATGGTTCCGTATGTACATAGGTAAGATACATAAGTAAGCAGAAAGGGGTATAGTGAGTTATATAATAGTAGACATCGATATTTAGGTAGCAGAATGTGGAGTAGTAAGTATGTATGTAGGTTGGTTAGTTAGTAGTTAGTTAGTTAGTACTGTTGTCTTGCTTGACTGATGCGCTCTATGTAGCTAGTCTTACATACATTTACGTAATATAGGTAGTATATAGACATTTGCATTTACAATCAGGTATATATATCACACACAGAAAGTTTCTTGAACGTGGCTCAGCTCAAAGGTGTCAATTAATTACCAAATAGACACACTGACACTCCAAGGGTACGTTGTCAGGTCGAAAGATCCTCCTCCTCTTAGAAGCCATAACACGTCCTGTAAAACATCAGTTAGTCCCACCAAGTTAATTTTCAGTGCAAACACTATAACCAGCAGCTTCACATATTCATCATTCACATACTGGGACATTTACGGTCCCCAACTACGTCATCTCATCGTTGACCTACAACCAGATGCATGCAACATGCAATTTCACAGACCTATTTACACAACTCGGAATCTGCAGGACAAATATAAATACGTGATATGAGCATGTACGACAACAGAAACTTTTTGTCTTATTGCTATTGTTCATGTCCTACCAGTATTTCCGGCACAATCTTTTCTTCCATCTCAAACTTCTTAATACCATCACACAAAATATATTCTTGCAATATTTGCAAACTCTAAAGAAAACCAATAAACACTTTCCTTTTGATACGTTTTTAATGGCTTCATTTTATATCTTTTAATGTAAATTTTGAACACCTTTTAAGCCCAAGTGTTCAGACCCAACGTATTTAGGAGCTAAGCAATTTATCTGCTACATTTACAACTGCTAAGAAAAGAAATGATTTTCCTAGCTTTCAGCTCAAGTATATAGCTTATGCATGTAGGTCTACATAGAACTTTTTTCCTTCTGGCGAATAAAAACTTTCCCCGGTGAACTTCCATAGGAGAGCCACCTTTCTGGAGTAGATTTTCTAGCATACCTATCTTCTTTATCTGTGGCAATACTTGTACGGAATATTTTACAGGAACACATCCATCATTTCATATTTAATAGTAGACTTATTATCAACTCAAAATCTGCCAAAGGCCTGGACGGGAGTGAATGAGAAATCATTTTGAAAAGGCAAATAATTCATAAATATAATAAAGAACTAATTATGTGAGAATAAAACTTTTTGCTTGCTTACGTTACTTTTACAAGTTTAGTGATTTTGTCATAAGTTTTCTTATCAAGTTTCATTTGATGTCTTTTATAAATGAACTAGAGATTTTCTGAGAATACAAAGCGAAATTAAAAATTGTTCAGCTTAGCGTAAGATGGCAAAGGTTAGAATTATTGCGTCAGATCTTTAAAATGAAACAGGACGGCAACTATTGGTGCGGGGTAACTAATTTTTTCCTCGCTATACTTTAGTATTCTCATGACTCAAATCTCAATTGGAATATTAATATTTAAACTGTAACTCATTACGCCAAATGAAAAATAAATTGAATGATTGTCACTCAAAAAAGTTGATTGGGTTCCTCATAACGTCTACAAGTTTTCAAAAATGATTTTGGAAGTGTCTGAAGCAAAGAAGTTAAAGCTTTGAAGTTTGTCAGTCTCATTAAAATGAATGTGCAATAGCGCCTACTGCGCCTTGGTATTGATTTATCTGTACAGCATTTTAGTAAGCATTACATTCCTCTATTACAACATAACTTGAATCCTATATACTCCCCATTTGTGTGCGAATAGGTCTTGGAAGATGAACCAGATACCAATAGTTGACTAATACATAATATGTACCTATATAGGAACATGTTGCGCAAATGTATTCTGCCCTGGTAATAGTACTTACATTATAATATATGTATTTGGGGCAAAGTTGTTTTGAAATTTCTAAACCAGTATCACCTTACAACAGTATCAATGAATACATGAATAACGAATGAAGATGAAAGATCTATCTGTAGGTACAGAGTTTAATTTAATTACACGTTAGGTGAGAATAGAGAAATTTAAATCGCGTATCCTGTGATAGGCTTGAATTAATCTCCATAAATACGATACCGTCGTCCACAGAACAAAGGAGACGAGTCACAGTCATTTTGCAATCTGAATAAATACGCGGAGGAGTAAAATGCATGCCAATCCAGTTGGGTTAAATTGGAGAAGAACTTGTTAAGTCTCTGTATTTGAATTTCTGTTGAGCAGCCTTCAATATCTGTAGCTGTCTGTACTAATAGTAGTGCTCCTATATCTCATAAACAGAGTTCGGTTTTAGCCGGCTATTTTAACATTTAGCCACCCACCCGGGCAAAAGGGGCAAAGTGGGTAGTGGGCAAAA
>JABASH010005376.1:0-12237 GCA_019776445.1 Tomocerus maximus | reverse complement strand
ACGTTCAGAGGAGTCAGAGTTTCAATGTCTATGGGATTTGACTATGTGGCCAATAAAATGGCGAAACCTTGTTGAGCGAGCGTTCATCCTGTTCTTCTATTGAGTTACATTCAATTCAAGGGCGAGCTTGAAAGTTCACTTTTACTCGCATTTTTGCAAATGAAACTTGAAGACTGAGAAAAATCTCTCATTACATTGCTTTGCATATTCCTCTGCATTAGTCATTCATGCATATAATATGCCACATTAGAGTATGCATAACAGTCTGATAAATAAAAGGTGCTTACTAATATAGCAATGCAGCACACTCAAAGATTATTCATTAAGATGATCAAGATTAGCATTGCTGAGATTATTTCAGTCGCAATTCTCCACAACCTCATTATCGTTGGAATTCAATATTCATGTTTCACTAATTACTCTGACAATCTCCAATGTCTGCTGTCTCCTTTGGCTGGTGGCGAAACTGCCAATGGGCGTAAAAGTGTAAACTGTGCGTGGGGCGAGGCATCCTTTACAGAAAACAGACTAATTGTAACAAATAATGGAACTGACTCATCCACTTCCTATTAGTACAGCGAAACGATCGATAATTAGCACTCTGACCATTTTCAATTCCTCTGACATGAGAAAATTTACACTTGCGAGATCCATTTATCTCTCGACGGTTTCATATTGAACTTAAATTTACGGTGTCGTTTATTAGAAATTGCTATGTACAGCAAGCACAATTAGAAATCTATTTCTTATTAAAAACATTTTTTCTTATTCTCACACTGTGCGTGGAAGGAACATTTTTATAGTAAACCAGATATACTACGCAATTTTATTTAATCAACATTTATTATACATAAACTTATGTACATACAAATGTTATAGAGGTAGCTATATACTTTTAGCACATAGTTATTATTTTATTATCACTAGTATGATAAAGTATAAGCATAAGATAAGGTAAATGAATATTAAAACATCTTAACCATACATAGATGAAGAAAAATAGTCCGTTTAATTATATCATCCCATTATTATATTTTGTCTTCATTTACAAAACCACGAGTTTAATTATTCATTGTAACAGTAAACATTGTCACTAATAATTATAGGGTAGAAATCATTGGCAGTCAGATTCAATTGGAAGGAAGTCAGATTACAAATAAACTCTTGTAGTCAGAAAACTGACTTGTAAATATCTCATTATAATGGGCCATATTAATTTGCAAAATCTGAACCTAAAGTATGCATTAACAGCATAAAGTATTTTTTCGTCAAAAAATGTCAATCATATTAAGTTTAGTATGAATGCCATTTCAATACAGACACAACATAATATTGTAAACATTACTTGCTATAGACATTGCAAACTATATTTAATATGCTTATATTCTTATACTCTTACATATCTGACTGGGAAGTATTTGATTTGATTTGTCAGTCGGGGAAGTCAAATTTCTGACTAGGTACCGAGAAGTAATCTGACTTTTGGTCATATAGTTAATCAGAATTTAAAATTTTCATAATTTAGTATAACTTGTGCGAACCTTCTTTGGATTTTATGTTCTTAAACAGATTTTAAGAAATAATAGTCTTGCAACATTTTATGTGACTACAATGAAAATCCAAAATTTTTTTCATTGACACTGAGAAGCAATCCTTTCAGTCGATTAAAAAGTTAGATTAGATTTTGGTATAAATGAGTGATGAGATGAGTGTCTTCATGAGGATAGAAGATAGAATGTGTCCAAGATTAATTAACTTTATTTGCTTGAGATGACATTCACCTACATTCTGAGAAACGAGTTTTGCTTATTTAACGATTTACATGCTCTCCTCTGGCCAGCTAATAATATTATTGGATGTGGTTAGTTAGTTTTGTAGCTCGAGGAAAATTCGATTTTTGTAATTATATTGCTCTTACAAACCATTGCATTTAGAGGATTTCACCTTTTCAGGCTAGAAAACGATGAAATCTGAGACATTAAATTGCAGTGATCCAATTTGCTCACTTAAAAATCCTCAGTTTTAGCATTTGGATTGTGAAACTAAATGATTTTGATTGTTCTATTTCTGATGACATGACAGCCATAAAATAATTATGCAACCGCCGAATATTCGTGTCCTCTGAGCTCATTGCTCATCCCAATCTCATGACAAGTAGGTAACAACGATTTAAGGCTGGCGAGGCATTGTGGGAGTAGGAATCCATTAATCTTCCTAACAGCTACAATGTAATACAGTTTTGCACCAAATTCCACTAAAATTGCCTCAAAAATCGAAAAAATTTAAATAAACCAAATTTTAAATTAAAATTAATGATAAACGAGAGTAAAATCTTCAAAATTTTTTTGATTCGTAAGTTTTTAAAGTTGAAGAAATGTAAACTTGAAAGTCGGTATCCTTTAAAAGTTTCCTCAGTAATTTAAAACCCCAATTTTTTCAGAAACGTTTGATAACATTTAATAAAAGAGGTTTCCACTATCAGAGGAATTTGCTAATGCATTGGTTTTCCTAATTCTCAAATTGCCTCGTAGAGCCAGCCTTAATGACATCCCCAAGCTGTATAACCACAACAGTTATAAATCTGTTGTAAATGGAGCATTATATTATTTTGTAGAATTGAAGTTAATAAATGTGCTGATGCTCATTTCTCAAGTAACAATGGCAATAATTGGAGGTATTTTGTAGATTGTTAATAAAGTGCATCAAAAAGTGTGAATTATTTCAGAGGATTGTGTAATAATGGACTGAAAACAAAAAAGGGCAAATTACTCTCAGGCGTGGGATATTCATTATCGTTATAAGTGCATATTTAGTAAAAGAGTTTATCGCAATGACAATGGCTATGGCCATATCATAGTGCTACGTGTTCTATTAACTCTGAATTATTAGCATTGGAATTACATTGTTCGTGTAACCCACCTACCTATATAAATAATATTGCATTTGGATATTTCAAGATAAACTCTCAATTTATTATTGTTTTAGAAAAAATGGTTGATTATGATTACGTTGGCAGGTTGCCCCTGATGCAGACTACAAAATCGTGATAGAAACATTACGTATACAAGCCGAAGCGTGTAAGTGTAACGCAAATGCACTCACTTAATAATGTTACAGACACACCAGACCACATCACAATGCAATCTGCGCAAAGTTCTTCGCGAAATAACTTAGGTACATTATTATTACTGCTAACTAAGACTACCTATTACTACAATTACTTAGTTTATTATTATACATATAAGGACAGCTCACATTTTGCACCCATAAAATAGACAACCGGAAATTTATTTTCTTAGACTTCATGTGTAGCTATAAATTGTAATCTCATGTGCTAAGGATTTCAAATACTAATGTAGTATACGTAAAAATTGCAAAAATTATTTCAGTCATTCAATCCATTAATTCCAAAAAAACAGATTTTGCGAAAATATAATATTGTCTTAAAAGAAATCCGGAAAATTTTGTTAATTAAAGAAAATATATGTGAATACTGAAAAATTGACAATTTTTGCCAACCATTTTTGCCGACCAGTGTTAAAGTCGTTTATTGTGGGTATCAATTTTTTGTTGATTCCATTCTAAATATATATTTATTTAGGCTAAATCAACTGCATAAATTGTTTCAAAAATAGTTTTCTGTAAAAAATCCAAAAACATTCCTAATTTTATAAAATCCAAAAACAATTTTCGAAAAATTCCACGGCACTTGTAATTTAAAATTGAGCCTGGGGTCTAAAATTAAATTCTTTAGCAAATTTTTCGCCATTTTTTACAAGTTATAAAGATAAAAGATGTTAAAGATAAATAAATAAATTTCCGGTGTGTGATACAGCGATGTGGAAGGACTAAGGTGGCTAAGAGGGACATGGAGATATTGGCAGACATAAAAATATATAAATGGGGACTCATTGTACGGTCTGTCTGAGTCAGAATTGAATCCACGCCTTAGACTCACACTAAATAAGATACATTCTATCTATGTAAATTAGGCAACGAAATAGCTCTGCAGAACGTCCTCAAATTCATGTGCAGCGTGTATGGCCAAGTGTGTTGATTATTGACATTGTATATCATGATGTCCATTATTATTAATGCAAATACGACGAGAGTGTTGTTATGTATTTGGCTAGAGTGCAAATGCTTTATCCAACAGACATTCCTTAACCCGAATAAATTCTTTTAGGCCATGTGCACTGCAATGAGAGTGGATGACGGAATCAACAAAAGCCACCCGTGGATAGGTGACTTATTGTTGAACACACTAATCTGTGTACTGAAGGTACTAAATGCCTACTGCATCCGTAACTGCCGTGTGTTACACATTAGACATTCTGTTCTTGACTTCGTCCTCGCAGTCTCAGGAAAGCTGACCGTGATTATTGAAAGTGCTCAAATAAAATACAAGGTTGCTAATTTGTGGAATTATAAGATGAATGGAAACTGCGAAAAGGGGGCTAATCGCTCTAAAAGAGTGGAAAGCTCGTTTACATCTGTTCAGCCGTTTATTCCTTAATTATTATTCAACTCATTGACTAATTAGGATTTATGTGCATTGATTG
Organism: Tomocerus maximus; assembly: GCA_019776445.1. NCBI lineage: Eukaryota > Metazoa > Arthropoda > Collembola > Entomobryomorpha > Tomoceridae > Tomocerus > Tomocerus maximus. Next base: position 7,675 of record JABASH010005376.1, on the reverse strand, counting down.
CATCTGCTGACACAATGGACTATTACATGACTATTTCGCAGAAATACACAAACGCTAATTACTCTAACTTTACGATTTTCCGCAATTTCTTTACATGCCAAAGACAATAGGCGACGTGAGTGTGAGGTACAACAATAAGCCTTTTACTACATTAGGATAGTAAATACGGAATGAAGTAGTAGAAAAGGGGCTGATTATGTGTATATAGACAATAATTCACTATCGATTCCCAAGTGCATGTGTTTTGTACAATGTGAACAGTAAAGGACTAAAGAATGTGTTATAAATAGATAGCCCAAAATAAATCAGAGGGTGGGTGGGATATCCCAATAAATCCATCTACTTAGAGAGAATAGGACGACGGCCATGTGCTTAATGTGCCTCTAAAGCCAGAATGTATTATAAGCCATAATATTGCAAGTAACTTAAGTAATCTCTAGCGACTGAGTGAGAGATGTGAATGAAGTGAGAATGAATGGGGTAGATCAGAAAAAATCTCCCCGTGCAACAAACTGACAATCAGGTACTATAATATACTTATCGACAAGTTAAAACGTTTAAAGATGACTGTATGGAAGATTGAAGTTAGAAGAGTCAGACATACAGGGTGACGATAATCACTATTTAAGAAGGGCCACCGCAACCAATTCTACCCATTTTAGAAAACATGTCACTATTACCCACATTTTGGTCTTCGTCGGGGAACCTTCAAATTGTAATCATACAGGCCTCTGTTTACTAAACATGAGGCCTCAAAGCAGAGCGACAATCGGTCAAATGTTCCCATAGCTTTTTCTACCGTGCGTGTTGTGGATGGGGACATAAAATGGGTGGGTTCGAGTTGGCAAAGTCACAAGGGAAGTTAGCAGAAGGCCAAAGAAAATTTATTGGAGAAGAACAACTAAAATAAAAAATCGAGGGCCACTACCCATCTGAGTTTGTTACTGGAGCATTAAACGTTCTAAAGTTACCTAAAGTAATCGCAAAAATCATTAAAATTGACTATTCATTTTTCGCCTACGTCATATCTAACAATGAGTTATCAAAAATATAGAAAATTGAGTGATTTGTAATATTTTAGACTATTTAAAATCAGTGCTTCATTTCAGTTGGTTAAAAATAAATAAATTTATATTGTATCAAGATATGTCGTTTTGAACGCTAACATTTAACATATAGTACAATACAAACCAAAGAAACTATAATAAAATATACTGATAAGGAAGGGAAATAAAATAATTTTGGAAATAGCCTACTTCTAGTGACGTCACGACTATCAAAATACGTTTTAAAATTGTACTTCGAGTGACGCCACCAGCCAAAAATTAACTTTTTGCCTTTTCGATGATGAATTGCCGGGGCTTGGTACAAACATAACAGTACAGGATGAATTTCCCTATTTTGTCATTTTTGGGAAGAAGGGTCACAATTGAATCTACCTATTTAACAACGTACGTTTTAAAAAATATGTCACTATTTATGGGGATGGGAATTTTGGAGGAAAATGGACAAATGGGAGTTTAAGGCAGTAGGGAAGCTAGCAGAACAAACGGCACCAAAAACCTAAAAGACTTTGAACCACTCCCTAAAAATATTGGTCTGGTTTTGCCCATTTTCGAACTCGACCTTCGGTAAACCCTAAACCCCGTACAAAAGTTTTGAACAATTTTACTTATATACATTTTCAGCACTTCCAACTGCAATTAACATACCGTATACTCTGCTGCACAGCCTAAAACAATAATGACAGAAAATGCATAGCATGCAAAGCCATATTATTATTTTATCAAAATTTTACTTCATATTTTTCTTTTACTAAATGGTAATCACTAATCACGCAATAGAATAGAAGGATTGAAAGAAAGAATGCCAACCACAAAAATATTGTGTGACATCAAAATAGAAAAAATATATTTTAGATGAGTTCATTAAATTAAATAAGATAAAATGTGCAATGGCGTCGCTAGACCGGCCACCTGGGAGGGGGGCTTAACTTGGAAGTCGTTTTAAAACCGATGAAAAATTAACCGTTTTCAGCCAAAAATGACCAAATTGTATCGATATCAGCAAATTTATCGTTTTTCTATCGTTTTTAATTAAAAGTTTCCTCTTTTTCTGGATTTTTGTGGGGAGGGGGCTTGAGACCCTTGAAAATGTGTGGTCAATCTAGATTAATATTTTACTATCCCGAATAAATTCCCTTCGGTCTTCTGCCAACTTTCTTTCGGGTTCTGCCAAGTACCTAGACCCTTTATGATGGCCACCCTGTATGTTTACTATTATTGCCTGTAGTACAACTCTAATAATTCAGTTGACTGCGAATTGGTGTGAGAGTAGACGCGTAATAATATTAAGGATATAGATATTGCAGTAGAATGTAGCAAATGTAGAGTTTAGAATTGTATTAAGGAGAGGGATGATGAGAATAATGCGGACGGACCTGTCCCTGGCCTGCCTCTTGGCTTTCTTGCCTTCCACTGCCACTCTGCCTGCCTGCACCAACTCTGCACAAGAATACAGTTACAAAGCAAAGAACTCTCTTCTTCCTCACTTGACCTCAAATGTTTACTAATAATATTTATTGCATCTTTCTACATACTTAGCCAACACAACCTCACTCACTCACTCTCCGACTCCCTATCCCTGCCATCCATACCTGCAGGTACCCAACTATATAATACTTCATTCAGGTACACTTATATCCCAATAACCATACTCAATAGTCAATCATAATAGCTATAACTTCCAGGTATACTTATCAACATTATTAACAAATGCATATTTTAGCAGCCTTCGGAAATGCATTTATGTTAAAGAGGCGCACGCATATTTTAAAAACATCCATATAATCATAGATGGCCAAAATACATCGTAAAGTATTTTTAATATACTTTCTTCGAAATACAAAAATGCTAAAATACATTCATGATTTCTTCAAACAACAAATACATGTATTTTAAAATACATTTTCCCGCAAAATACAAATTCAAAATTCAGTTTATGGCTCAGTTGGCCAAGTAAAAAAGATTTTTCATGCGGCAAGACACATCATTTAGTGGCTTAATAATGGGAAAAAGTATTTTGTGTCATATATTTTGAAAATACAAAAGTGGGTTAACATACAAAATACTTTTTTCTGCATCTTCAAAGTACAAAATGTATTTAAAATACATGTATTTTTATGAATATAATTTATATTAAATTGGTTATCAAATATTCACGTAAAAATATTTTCTAAAACCCAAAATATTAAAATTTTATATCCTCAATGCTGAATCCGAACTCCTAGAGCTCTAATACCTCCGATTCAAGAACTTGTGTTTTTAAATACATTTCCGACTCCTGGTTATTAGATAAGTAGGTGGTGCGTATTATATGTATAGCGTGCTTAAAGTTCAGTTGTTGCGATTCGTATTAGAAGAGTTGTCAAATGCAAAATGCAACTCGAGTATCTATCACATCTATAATAATTTTATCATTTCCGTCTTACATATACTAAGTATACTCAGACAGGGTTACTCTTTCTCCAAATTTATATTATATACATCTGTAAATACACTCAACACTCTTCCAAATAGAATATGGAATGCACTGTGCAATGTATAATATAATACAATCATTCAAGACAAAACTTTTGAATCAATTGACTTATATACTATTAATATGTACTTTTATGCATTTTTTACACTACGTTTTCCATTTTATAGTCATTTTAAATATGATTCATGTCGTAAATACTTATGTACACAAACAGAATAGCCTAGGTACAATGTGGAATCATCAAATTAACGTGTAGAATATTTATTTCATTTATATTCACCTGAAAATATAAATCGTTTGTTTTGTAATGATCCGGACCGGATTACCCAAAAATTATTATTTTTAGAAACCTAACCTTTCCAAGAATAATAAATAATAACCAATAACCATATTGGATAATATAATATGGATGGGATAAGGACTTTTGGTAATTTATTTTAATCTTCCTTCCTTAGCTACTGGAGGGCTCCTTTTTAAAAATGGATGAGGAATTAGCTATTTTTTTTTAGATTTTTAGATTTTGCCATTTGTATTTATAGTGATACCCTGACAATTAAAAAGGTAAAACTTGGTATTTACTTAACCTATAGGTGAGTGAGAGAAAGGTAGACAAATATATTTTGGTATACGCAGTGGGTATTCCTTCTAGGAATTGATATTTATTATTATAGTAGGAATTGTGTGATGGCGTGTGTAAGCAGGGAATGGCAGAAGGAACGGTACAGATAAGTAAGGAAGCATAAGAGCAACAGGTAGTGAATAGTAAGTGGTTTCAGCTCATACTTGGGCTTTATGTTAAAGGGAAGCAATTCCGTGGCTTTATAGCGTAGTATTATGACGGAGCCATAAAATGAGAGAGCATCAACTACTGACTACGTCTATAGTGCAACACATTGTATCAATTGCGTACAAATAGAGAAAACAGTCCTTTATCTACACGTATACATAATAATAACGAGTTTCTTATTCACTAATAATATTATAGTACAAAGTGCTGTTGCTTTTTACGCTGACGTAGTGTACGGGTAAATTGGCTTGAGAGTGGCGTACACTCAGGTGTAGTATTAAGAGTAGTAAATGAGTCGGAGGAGGAGGAGAGATTCAAAGACAACTCAGACAGGTAGATACTATAAAGCCAATGCAGGTTATGAGGAATAAGGAAAAGAGATAATCCCATCCATCATCGGCGTAGACTACGCAGGGTTACCGAGGGGAGCTTTTTGGGTCCCTCACATTCCCACGTCTTAGAAATCGGAAATAATATTTGTTCATGCAAATGCTTCAGAAATATTGTATTTCATTTTAAGCCAATAATGCTTTTGCTTATTTTAGATCTTAAATGAACGAATATTTGTGCAAAACTTTCTCTGTAGAGTGGAGTTTGCCCTGGGAATGGATTGGCATAAATACGCCCTTGGACTGGATATATTATAATATATATAAATGTATGGATGGATTGTTTGGTGGAGGCAGCGATGCCATTGAAGATATTTTGCAGAGAGTTGTATGGTATGTCTGGTTGGTGTGAGGAGGTGTAAGTCAAAGAGTTGACTGGGAAGAGAGAGAATGGCCCGAGGACAGAAATTCCTCACCAGAAAAGTTGACTTAAGCTACAATATTGTATAGACAGATAGGAATTCGTATATGCTAATGTCGGACAAATCCCCACCAGCCAAAGTCACGTCAGACTGATTGAACTGCACACAGACTCACAACTCTCTGGGGAATAAGTGAGTGACGAACTTCCCCATCGCCATCATCCACTGCCTCCACATCACTCCACTGACCAAATAATAATAATAATATAACGAAGGAATTGACTTCCTTCCTTCCTCGCCCACTTCAAGGGACATGGAGGACCTCAACGAATTCCACTCCGAATACACAACTGTAATCAACATTTTATCACTTTTTATTATTATAATATATTTACGTCATCCACCATCCCACACTCCAACTCTCTCAACTAAATTAAATACTCAAGGCTAAATATAATATTTAGTTGATCCAAGAGACAGATTTATGCCAATTGACCCCCAAATCTAAGGCTACCCGTCCAATCAATTACTTTCCACACAACCCCACTAAATTATCTCTACTTTCACCCAAATAAATAAAAGATTCGTGAAGGTACAATGCAAACAAATAATATTTCACTCTACTAGGATCAAATAAATTATTTTAATTAGGTTTTCGAGATTTGTGCAATGCAAACAAATAATATTTCACTCGTGTATAAATTATAGGATCAAACAAATAGATTTTCTAGGAAAAGAGTTGGGAATGATAACAGTAGAGAGCGAGTCTAAGGAATAAAACGAAATAGAAAATGTAATTTCATAATTAATAAATATTTAGTATTTTTTAAGGATTGGTTTCAAGTGTTGTCTGTTTGGGCGAAGAGGGAGGAATGGTGTGATCTTCGCGTAGGCTCTCTCTTTTTACCGAGAAGAAGATATAATAATAATATTAATATAAATATAGGCGAGATATATGAGTGTGTCTACTGAAGGGAATGGAGTTAATGATGTTAAATAGTTAGTTAACTAAAATAAAGCTGACTCTTTCTTTTCCTTTGGCTCTCTTCGTTTGTCTCAATTAAAATCAGATAGTTTCGCTTGGCCACGAGTCCGAGACTTCCCCTCCAACTCAAGACTCTTCAAGATGAGATTTCCTTCAGCCACCTCTTTTCCTCTGTAAATACATCCATTGACCTTTACGTTCATTTCAGTCGACTTATTTAAGTAAATACACGGAAAAGCTCACCTTTTTAATCCCAATGCATTCTCGTGGGGATGATTCTCTTTTATTGCTTGCAGTTTTTAGTTGCAACTCGACTCTATTAATAAAATTAATCTTCCGCTAGTTCCTTCCTACTGCAGATAGTTGTTCCCCAACTCGATCTTGAGCTACTACATGAGTGCAGTGCTCCATTTTTAAAATTTTTATTTACTTCTCTAAAAATAATTAAAATGTCGAAAAATAAGTCAAAAATTCCGGTGAAATCCGCTCGCTCTCTTTTCCACGGCAATTTGAACTCAGATCCAATAAGCCTTCCCATGTCGATGGTCGGCGGAAATAGTAACGGTGGTAAATTGACAAGGACGTCAATGATGATGCCTCCGGGCTTCTATCAATCTGTTCTCAAAAATAATACCGACAATTTAAAGAAAATCGCACAGGGCAGGTTCACAGTTGGACCGAGTTACAGTCGCACCAGCAGCGGAAATAGCAGCGTCTTTAACCAAATCAGATTTAAAAAGGTTCCAACTAACATCACTAACACATTTGACATCATTCGAAAATTATTCTCTCTCAGACGGTGTAAAGTGCGCAGTAAAAAATAGGTCGACTGTGAATCACCGCCGCAGGCCACGAATTGTTTTGCCGAAAGTCAAACTTGTGCTCATTGGCTATTATTAGCTTGATAGAATTATAAAGAATGGTTTAAGGGTTTCTGTCTGGCTGGAAATTAGAATTATTAACCCACTAATTATCGTCAGTCATTATCGTTAGTTTGTGTTAATTGTTCCACGTTTTCAGTTATTTTTTTAATTTGGAAATAGGGGGATACCGTCTGGTTTCAAAATGAAACGACACAAATATTTGAGCCCGGCTCAGTTCTGGAGTACCACCCTCGGGGAAACGTTTTGACCATCCAAAATCTTAAAGATGAAGTCTTCACAGTCGAAAATAACAATCACGTCAAGAAAAGGACGGGAGACCTAAATCATAAAGATGAAGTTGGATTTAATGACATGATTTCCATGAGGTTCGAACAATTTCCATATTTTTTAGAAAACGTTATTGTTTTCTTATTTAATTAATTAGTAATGCTTACTGTATTTGTTCTCAGTGACTTGACTGAACCGGCTTTGCTCTGGAATGTCAAGACGCGCTACGAAAATGGAATCATTTATGTAAGTTGATTTGTCAATTACAATCATAATTTGTCTCACCATTTAGCAATAAAATATTTAAAAAATAAATTCAACAATTCCGCAGTTAGAAATTTTCCAGGAATATAACTTTTGTTTAATGAATTGTTGGACATTTCCAGACTTACGTGGGAAGTATTTTAATATCGGTAAACCCGTACAAAATGTTTGACATTTACGGACTCCCGAACGTCAAA
>JABASH010005375.1:0-12238 GCA_019776445.1 Tomocerus maximus | reverse complement strand
ATTTGAATTTTGTTGTACTCAACCCAATGTAAATTGATCGAGTTCATGGCAAGTTCCGCTAGATACCTCGACGGAGGGGTGTTGGACCTTAATACGATAAAATAGACCATAGAAAAACGAATGTCATTTCACTACACTAGTGTAGTTTGTTCAGCATATAATATTAGTATATCATAAATGTGTTCAAGGAACATTTCACGAAGAAGTTATAGTAAATTATATTACTTATGATTAAGGAATGGAAAATATCCCGCCCATAATATTCACGATGTACATTAGTACCCTATACTCTTTATAACTCCATAGTAATCGGAATACAATGACAATGAGTAGTTACAGGTATGCATTCTTATGTAGTCAAAAAAACCATGATGACAATGACTTGATTCAAATATTACGTAGTTGCGGCATTAGTACTTAAAATATTATCAGATGGGATTATTCCAGGGATGACTTCCCGGGAATTAATAATTACCATCGAAGTGTTGAAAGAATAAAGTGCTAAGATTTAGGGTTCGGGATTTAATGTCAGTAAAAGACAATGTGTGAAGAGGGTATGAAAAATGTACATGTGAAAGAAATGGGACAGGACATAGTCCGATGAGATGAGATACTCACGCGTCAAATACTGAATGTATGGGTAGAGTGCAGAGAAGTTTGAACCTGAAATATCATTTTTTCCGCTATGAGAATAAAATTTCTTCTCGGGGCCACGAAGCTTAAGTCACCATCATTTTTCATCCGAAACATACTCACTCTTCCTTTAGCTAGCCTTCTCTCATCTCTTCTAGTACACTTAGAAACTCTCACATGTGACTTTGGGTACATTGGGTACTCCACTCTCACACTAACTAAATTCATCCACATTTCACCAAAGGAATATTATCGTGGAAAACATAGATACATGTAGAGAGTGTGCTATTATCATATCCTTCCTTCCTCCATGTACTACAATGCCCAACTCACTCAGTGCAGTAACAAAAGTCTTTCCTATTTTGTCACATCTACAGTTATCTTTCCATGTCTAATAAAATAACACCTCATATAGCATCTTTACACATAAAACGACTATAGTAACTACGCAAGATCACATCTTATCACACAGAGTAAAATTCAGCATACGAAAAAGTTAACTCTTTATATGTACCTTTAGGATATACTTAGCTTTTGGCTACCATTAGAACTATAAGTATTAGAACTATAGTACATTACCATTCTTTTCTTTGACTAAATTCTTGTTCACAACTGTATAAGATTCAAACGTGGAGAGATAGAGAGGGGGATAAGATGTGCATACATAACGGGCATTCATCGTCCCATACGCAAATGCAACGGAACATAATACAAGATCATACATACAATACTCTTGAATTTTCTGATATATCTTGGTGTTCAGCATATCAGTATGTGAGTGAGCGAGTATTACTTTTACTTATAACTTCTCACTCTTTTTCTTCTCTCTGGTGGAATGCCATGAGAAATACAACTTACGTAACGTACGTATGTAGGACTTAAAAATACCAATCCCGTCTCTATAAATGTGCTTTCTTCAGTTTCCTTTTACTGCCACCAAGACTTCCTTTCTTTCCCCCTTCTTTCTCATATAGATCATGAGAAAGGGGAAGCTGACATTTCGAGCATATCAATAACTAACTAACAACCTCTTCATATTTCATAATAAACTCAACGTCCCTACCTAACCTACGTATGTCGTTTACGTAAACGTAGCTAACACAACAGGGGCTCCAACTCTATTACTCTATTATTAAACTCTTGCATCACAATTTATTCTAACACTTATATTACTAACACTCTAACACTAATATATCCTTACCGATCCTGTCTCTTACAACTACAATGCTTCATTCCATTTTTTACAATTGAATTCCCGTTATTTGTCATAATTCCTAAACGTTTTTATCAATTTGAATTACTTTAAAAAGTCTATTTTATGCCCGTACTGTATTTCATCTCAATTATTCCATTACACCATCTCTGTTTAACAGACTCAGCACACCATTCTTGATACTTTTACCATAAGTTACAATCCTGCGCCATAGATCCCTTTAACATTGCTATATTTCCAGGATTTGCAATGCAAAGCTAAGAAAATTGAATGCAAATATCGTGATATTAACAAGGATGAGCATACAAATGTACCTATACTACTATTTAGGTATGTGTATTAGCAGTGATAGTACACAGACTATGTAATCCATGTAGTAAACAGATAAGAAGATAGTAGATGTACCTTTTCCCTGGAGACTGTCAGTGATACGGATACCTTTTCATCTCGTCGTTTTATTAACCTGAGAGAAATTCTATCCAATCCATCTTCCTATCTTCGCTACACACAGACTTTTTTCTTTTATGCTACTACTCCTCAGTAGTATGGCATATCCCCTGTGAAGTGGGTACCTATGTGTAAATACACCTATTGATATTGATATTAGTGGCACATTCCATTAGAGACAACCTTGCATTGCATTACCCAACAGCGGAGATATTTCAGATTTGCAAATACGGCAGACTATACTCTTCAGTCAAATCAAATCTCATTTTTATCCCTCTAGTCTTACTTTTATCTTTAAAGCGTCCCTATCAAATAAGAAATACATTTTTTCAAAAAGGGAATGAATCTCCATATGTGCCAATCGTATTAGAGAAAGAATGCTCAAAAAGAAAGTTGAATGGAAGAAAGAAAGTATGACAAGTATTTGAGAAAGAAAATTACATAGTTTTTTAAAGTCACAAATCCTAGGTACCCGTTACATCCCACATATGCTTATCTCACATGATCTAATACACAATAATGTAGTGCCGAGCACAGGGCTATGTAAATACACAACATATGCAATGTAGGAATTGGAAAGCTCAAAAACCAATTCTGCTTATAAAACAGATATATAGTGACAGAATACAAGAATGTATACGTATCTCTGTGTACTTAATCGTATGTACATAGAGTAGAACTACAACTGCAGTTTTTCATCGCATCCCCATATACAGGAGTAAACCAACCAGTGAAATCCCATTAGACAGCCCAATCCACCATCTCATTCTTTATGCACAGCATTTATATTTTTTCCTAAAAGAAAACTGGCACATGCATGTACATGTAGACTCAGGTTTAACAAACCAGAGTGATTGTATATGAAATACATATACCTAATACAGTGGATAATGCACAGAGATATACCATAAACACCATCGCTAAGAAAAGCAAATAGTCTCTGTAGATCACTGGGATCTGTTCTAGTTACTTTGCAGAGATGTATGTTCTCTTCTCTTGTGTACTCAATAATGTCTCTCTGTATGTATTCATTCATTTCATCCCATTTTATTTACAAAGTTGGTTTCCTAATATTATGTATGTAAACAGAGATTCACTCTATAACTTCTCAAATACATAGTTTCACTGTTGTAAAACTAAAATGTAATTCGCCGCAGCAGACTAAATAGCAAATACATAATAAACATCGTCCGTAATATAGAATATGTTATGTCCTAGGGATATAGAGGCATATTATGGCCACCTTGATAGTTGAACTGGTAACATACTACACGAAATAGGATGTACCTATATAGGTATCTGTATGTTGCAATAGGAACGCACTTCCAGGAATCTATCAAGAAAGACCCTTTTTCATTATCCCAAGGGAGACTCTTGCTCTGACCTCAAATTTGACATAGGAGAGATATCCGTTTGATGTTTGCTCCCGAAATGGATTCCAAATTCGGATTTGTCTACTGTACCAACGCAGCGGAGCCGAAGGAGATGAAACCAAGAGAGCTACCCAAAATGAAGCCATCTTTTCTCTTGGCACATTCAGATACCATTCTCCACCTAGTAGCACTAGATACGTCTCACTAACTCAGCCTTTCAAACCACTGGGCTTTGTGTACACTGATAAAATTGCCTTTTGTAATGCATGCCTGAATCGTAAACTTCGTCTGTGTGTGTAGTGAATATCAAGGAACGTGCAATCCAATACTCATCCACCTAAACTCCATTCCTGTACTGTAATATAGTTTTCAGAGGTACACGCAAATATCTCCATCATCCGACACCAATAGTGCAGGCAAATTCCTAACGACCCACTCAGTGAATTTTTACCTACAGATGCAGTTATTGATTCTGAGATTATCTAGATTGAAAAATATACCGCCGAAAAATGAAAATTTTACCCGAATATTTTACTTGAGTATTACAACTATATAGGTGCAAGCTGCATGCAGGCGTTGTAATACCATCCTAAACCAACTGACTAATGGTCAGTTAGATAAAACGAAGAAACTCTTAAATGCAATTTGTCACGATAATGAGCATGACACGTGTACGTGGTCCAACCAACAAGTCATTACTAGCAGGAATGAAATATGCAATTATCCCGAGATTTCTCTTAGTGCTGTTGTCGTAGCTGTTTATAGATAAATAAAACGTGTCCTTATAGCGTAGAATGTAATGCATAATAGAGAGGTTCATAGAAGATAGTTGTCGAGCCTAGAAGATATTTAGCATTAAATGACATGCGAATTTGGAGTGACACAAGAGAGTTCACTTATCTTCTAAAATAACAGCCCGAGACACATTTCATTATTACACAACAGAAGAGGACAAACACGGCCCACTTTAGTATTGCACTCAGTTTACTACTGATATAGGAGTATCTAGTAATATCTCCGTTTGTTATGTAATTTTCTCGGAGAAAGGTATATGAAATAAGGTATAGGAAGTTTCGTGCTAAAAAATTAAACTGGTTGATGTAGGAAGACACGAGGAGGGAATGGAAAGTCCATAGACGTGAATGGAAGCATGTCTTAGTATTTTGTTGTGTTGTAGGGAGTTTTATTTCTTGAAGCTAAGGTAAGTAGAGAAGTCGAAGTTAATGGGACGCAGATGTGTTTCTTTTTTCACATGAGTTTGCTATAGATAGTACTAAATGTAGTAGAAATTTTAGACAGACATGACAACATTAGGGTTGTGCATTTTACATGTGATGTGATGTGATGTTTGCACTCGAGTTGAACTTAGGACGTTCTAATGCAAAGGAGTGCCCAAAACAGAGCTAAATGACATATATATCTGTACATATTTAATATATCTGTAATACAGAAGAGTTAAGTATATTTATTTGAGCTAAGCTCTTGCATGACTTCACTGTAGAAGTACAAGGACAGCTAGAGAAACCATTACATTGGGATTGGCATATCTCTGTCTCTGCTGCAGAAACTAACATTTTGGCAGTAAAGTGAACGCACATTACATACAATCAGCTAGCTCTATTCTTTTGGCCTGTGTAGAGTCACATCCACTTCACAAGTAAAATAAAGTAAGTAGTAAACTGGAAATCAAATTAGACGAGACTGTTCTACACCCTATTTTAACGACATTTCCTGTCACTCAGCCGGAGACAATGTGAGCGTAAGAAAAGACACACTGGAGCAGGGCATACATACACTTACACTACAAATGTCATGTACAAAGTAAAACAGAGCCTAGTTTCGGAAGAAAAAAGTCCAGTGGAAGAAAGTCAGCCCCTGAGGAACATTGACTACTACTTCGTGGACTACTCCGTACATGTGTGTACTTGCTACATACGATTTTTTGTGACTAACCCAAGCTAGTAAGTAAGTCTTGAGATGACTTGGATTGACTTGACTACTTGATTTACAATAGACTACAGACAGTTACACCACATAGCCATTACCACCAACCCAGGAACATACCCACCGGAACGGAACAAGTCAAGTTCATGTAAAATGAACTTCTATCAACATATTATTTTCTCCCACACCAGTCTAGTAGATTCCCTCCCTCCAGTTGTCCACAGTCCACACCTTACCCCTTTCCATTCTTGAATACTTTATTCATTTACTTTTTCATTGGAATCGGTTCAATTGGATCCCAATAGAAAATACAAACTATCATGCCATTTCCTGAACAAGCACGTTTATATAAGGATTGGAGTTTATAAGGTCAACCTTACGGTCTACATATACCGTTGTTCCAGATCAACCAAGACTACATGAAATAAAATATCAGGGATAGTTAAAGTCGCTAGGAAGTTCGGGGTTTCGTCCAAAGTCCAAGTTTCTCCGGGTGGCTTCTGGTTCGTTGGCTACTTCTAGATCTCAGATACATACATATCTACCCGGTATACTTACTTAGCAGTACTTCCTTTCCTTTCCTGTCCACTAAAAATCCAATCTAATCCTTTGGAAACTAAAGTGAAATTGAGTTTCCTTCCTGTCATCTTATTTTTACTGCCATTAAAATTCACTTACGCCCAGGAAGATTCACTTCCATTTCATTTCATTTCTGATAGCATCTGCGAGAGCGCAGCAAGTGAAACTAAGAAAAAGTCATTGCGAGACTTGTCTGAAGAGTCAAGTAGAAAGTAATCTATGTAGCATATTTGGATGAAGTTTTTTATTACTAGCGTGTAGTCAGGTTATAAAAATATTTCTTTCAATTCAAATGTACAAATGGTAGATAGGGAAAATGGAGTTTTTTTGTAAACACAACTGCTCGTGGTAGATTCTTTAATATCTCACTCACTGCCTACGTAACTGGCTTCCTTCTATTATCTTCTCTAAGTTTACGGAGGCTTCTTCCACAATAATAGAATACATACGTTGACATACACACACGTCTAATGCAAAGAGCTAGTTTTCACTGCGTTCTTCTGAATTTACTCGACTGTAAAGTGTGCGGACTGTATACATCTCTCTGCTCCCCTGAGATTTTATTTAAACTTTACTTGAGGCTCAATGACATTGACAACACTGCAATGTACACGTTGGCACTAACCTAAGTAATCTAATGCAACGTGTAGGTAAAGAAACTTAAACACATATATGCAATCCTTAAAGTACATTACAGAAATGTGTTTTGTATTCCAGGTATACAGGGTTGTAAATAAAACGACTGTCGTAGGAATTGTATTGCATTATGCGACGTAAGTGCAGTATTGTACAAATGCATTGTGAAGGAAGAGAGTGTTAGATAAGAGTGATAAATATATCAGTTTAAACAGCAAGTGGATGTTGACTGTGTCTGTTCGTAAAAAAGGACACAAATATGTATATCGCCTGAAACTTTTCCATTTAAACAAGGGACATAAAAATGAAAAGCTTCTTGTGGTCCAAGTCGACGAAGGTGTGACAGGGAATAAAATAAAATGAGACAAAACGAAACAACAGGTAGTAAGTTTGAATAGTTTCAGTCGACTATATATGTAGGGACTGAGGAACAAAGTCAAGTTATTGCGGAGAGAGAAAACATGCTTTTACTTTTACAGGTTTCACCCTAAGACAGACAAGACGGAGTAGTAGATGGTTAAACTCTATAGGTATATGCATGTAATATCCAAACTTTTTGTAGATAAGTAGAGAAAAGTATCTGGTACTGTTGCTCCTCTATCTCACAATGGCACTAACAGCAATTTTGCCTATTCTTTTCTTTATTTATTTCCCTGACTCGCCTAAGTATCCCTTTCAGTTAGGTTTACCTTCTAATACTTACATAAATGAGACATTTCACAATTTTAACTTAACCCTAAGTTAACCTGACAAGAAACTACTTAGTCAACTCATTCATACTAGAAAGTTTCTAACTCTTTCTTTGTGGTAGCATTATATAATGTTATTGCGACTCTTTCTCCGAAATGGAGATAGATACTATTAAATGCTTTTGTGCACATTATTCCTACTTAAGTAGACCTTACGTAAGTAGGTTGCATGAATATTAGAAAAAGACACCCTATAACTACAGGTAGCTAATACATTAGCACATTAGAATAATACAAGTACAAAGTGAATCTACTCACTCTGGAAAAGATGAAATAATGGAGAAACTTGTCTAGACCTAACGAGAGACTAATAGCTTCCCTTCCTCTACCTACTCTACTTTTCCACATAACAGCCTTGAATAAGTAACAGTAGACCTGCCTGCCTTGCATAATCTTCCCTTGTCGAGGCTTGACTTGCGGATAGAAACTTTTCCAGGAGCAAAAACTTTTATTTTAGACACAATGCTACTTAGAATCATAATTCACACATTACTTTATTAAAAGATGACTGTCTGTGCGCTCGCTGAACACTTTTCCCTCTTTCTCACACGGGTCCTAACTTAATTCTAATATTCTACTATTACCCACAATATAAAACCACGCACTCTCAATCTCCTATACATTAACGTTACAGCCCCAAACTCTATCAATGTTATCAACTACATTTACACTATGGTCTACAGGGTGTAAAATGCTATCTAAATATGTATTATACCACTCGCTCTGCCTCCTTTCCTTGCTATAATCATTTTTACAACTACTATGTGCCCATTACTATTGCCATAAAGTAGACACATCCCGCAGCTTTGCACTGCACACCGTTTCGTTTTCATTTATTAATCCTCGACCCCCTATCCACCTTTTAATGAGATTAATAGACGAGCATAAAACACCAATCTTGTACTAATTAATTACTTCTCATTCCTACTACACCCAAACTAAGGTACACATTACACATACATTCCACTCTACTTTAAATGTAATGTAACTTTTGACAAAATGACAGAATTTTAATGCATATTTTCTATTGAACTTAAAAATGGTTCTTACATAAAATAACTGCAAGCCAAGTCAACTAAAACCATTTGTTTTTTATTATAATTAATACTCATTGAAGCAGGTTCGAAACTCAGATGCAATTCGCTCACAACTAAACCATTTTTCGGGACTTGAAATTATTTTACATTGTTTCAGGTCATAAAAATTGATATACTCATTTAAGTCACGTAGTATAGCTAATAGTGCTTTAAGGTAATTTGGTTGGGATTTCATTCCTGTTTTTTGCCAATTTCCACTAAATCTCATAGAAAATAATTTCAATGAGAATTTCCACTACGAAACGAATGCTCACATTAACCATAGGAGAAGAGTTTAGTATATCAATAATGAACAGAACAAAGACACAAAAGGTATATTTAGAATGCTAGTAAATAGTTGTGTTAAATAACAAGAATTTAATTTCTGTTTTCCTAAGTGGGGTTATGTACATTAGCTAAATAATAGTTTATGTATGAGAGACGTAATAAATAAGAATAGAATAATCCGTGAGAGGTAGAAAGTTTCTTTGTGGGTCTGTTCAGCGTATCCATTAGTCATTATAAAGCAGAGAGTGACAGAGTTGGAAAAGTAAGTGCGTGGCATCCATAAAAGTCTTTTCCTGACACGACTGGATTGCAATGAACTGAGCTGAACTTCCTTGTCATACAATTTCAGTCTAAACCAAAGTCCAGAAGAGTGATTCCATGACTCTTGACTCTAGACAGTTAGTTTAGCAGAGAAAAATTGTAAGCTGGACTAGCATGAACTGCTGAATTGCTTTGTAGCTTTTTAGTTGCTACTGTTATGCCACGTTATCATAACAGAATTACATATTATATATTATCACGTTATAACATTTACAGGCTAAAGCTTAATATCTGCTGGAATACAAAGAAAGTCTACAACTACATACATGTCTCATCCATCTATCCCCAGAGTCTGAGTTGACGGATGATCCGTCAGCGGGAAAATGTCACAATTTCCTTTTTGCAAAAGCCCCTGTTGGCCTTACATCCTCAAAAAGGATATGAGCACAGCATTATAAAAGAGAACACTTAAAATAGCCAACTATTATTATTCCCTCCGTATACTTCATAACATCATAGTATACCAGAACACACAGAGCTACCTACTCTTACTATCATTACGAATTTGCTACTATAAACTCACTAGTAGTAGTACCTAAACACAGTTGCAGTAGTTGCACAATAAATATTTTCGTGAAATGAGTTTATTGGTAATTGTTCCCTACTTGACTACTTCCAAACAAACCTACGAAAATATCATATGATCTGCAGCAATTTAGTTAATATTTTCAGCTTAAATTCAGTAGGACCAGTTATTTCATTAGAAACGAGCAAAAGTATTTTCATTATAATTAGCATAAGTTCAAAGAGTAAAAGCAAAGAAATGTAAAGATACGGGACATGGAATTCCGTTGTGTGTCTGGAGGTACATAAATATAAATCCTCCAATCGAATGAACTGCTCATTTAAGTACAACGTAATAATGTGATAGAGTAATAGCAATGAATATTAAGGGGACAATAAAATAACGAATTTTGGATACGAGCCGAATATATAAATGGACCTACATAGAAATAGAGCCACATTGGAAAGTGTAGTGCCTACATGCAGCAGCAATATGGAACAGTACCTACTATAATGCGGTTTTATATAGTCGAGATCCAAGAATGTTCTCTGTCTCCACAGCACACATATAAAATGGAGAAAGAAGTAGCCATACTAGAAATGTATGTCTGGCATGTACATATGCCATGCCATGGCCAATGCGATTCTATTGTAAAATTCTTTGCATCTACAATTTAAGTGGGCACAATATAGTGTCGTGACATTTAGCCATTGTGAACCAGACACAAGAATATTCAGAAACTTACAAGGTAGCCTTTACCGTTTGAACATATATGTAGTAGTATACATTTGAAAAAATACGATAGTACCCTCTGATACCCGAGAAGAGAGCAACGGCCGAAAAAGGCACACTTTACTTTACAATCGTAAGAATAATGATACGAAATTACAATTTTGGTCTATCCTGCATGCATGCCTTTGTAGACGGGAAACACAAATACACACAGAGAATTTCTATGAGCTTCAGTCAAAATGAAATTAAATGCACTACACAATCTATAGTAGTGCATAGAGCTCAGAGATCGCATTATATTACACAAACCTACATTGAACATGAGAAGGATCAAGTATCAATGCTAAAGACTATATAAAAAGCAATATTGCAATTGCAATGTAATATCCTAAGTGAAAGAGACATACAAAGTAGTGCAGGGTATAATGTAGTTATGCTAGGTGTGTGTTATGTTATGGGCTCGATAAAGATAATGCAGCATCATGATATTATTTCCAGAGTGGATCTATAGCTAGACTACATTGCATTACATGTCAACTGCTCCCAGGTTCTCTTTCTCTATGTACAACATACATTAGCTTATGAATAAATAAAACACACAGAGTGCTCTACAGATACGGACCACTATTTCAATCCCTATTTTCATACAGCAGTCAATGCAGGGTACCTATACAATATGCACAAAGATCTACATGCATAACTGATACATCTACCCACCTAAATATGCAAGTCAGACACTCAAAAATGTGCTACATAAATCTATCAACTTCCATTACTCGTTTACCTACAATGTTGACGTCACAATTTGCAATTTTCAGAAATAATAGACCATTTTTGTATACAAAGTGGATGAATTACTTAATTACGTTGCACGTGCATCATTATGTATCGGATGTTTTTTGTTTGAACAATGAAATATAATCAGTTAATTTTTCCAACGTTTCAACTTGTTTAATTTTTCTGGAATTCTTTCGCACAGCAGAACTTTTAGTCAAGGCATGAAACATACTTTATGCATCTCCCTGTACCTAGTTGCCTGGTGTAACAGAAAGTTGAGCTTGACAAAATAGACAGAGAAGTTTCGCTCTTTTTGTGTTTCTTCCTCCTCTATACTCAGCTTAGTGGACGAGACTTAACTCTACATGGGCAGGGTGCATGTCTGTGAAACTGTCGAGGAAATGAGATGCAATACAGAGAGAAACAAGTAGCAATGGACTACTACTTCTATACAGATTACGTCAATCGTACAGGACTTGGCCTGTAGACATTATCAAAGCTAATGGTAAGCTGTTTCACCTTGAGACGACTTACACACTAAATTGTAATCTACATCACTGTTTTTCTATTCCAACTAATCCCATATAACCTGAATAACTAATAAACATAACATGCTCAGCCTAACAATCCTCACAAAAGAAAAGAAAGGAATGATCAGCTCACCCTAACTGTTTGCGCATTTTAGTATTTAAATTTTGATAACCCAAAGGACCACCACCTACGCATGGTTTTTGTAGAAATGTTTACATATGGCAATTAAATAAATAATTATCATTGTTGTAAATTGTCATTTTCCTTTTCATTTAGGTTTTCCACGATTAAATCCCATTTTAATGTTTAGAAGATTTGCTATACTTGTCAAGAAGGTGATCTCGGTGAAGGATGGAATGCTGAGATCTCCCAATTGAACTCCCAAAGTCCTACTAAATCTCACTATTCATGCACAAAGATGACGGCCGGATGAC
>JABASH010005374.1:0-12239 GCA_019776445.1 Tomocerus maximus | reverse complement strand
ACATATAATCATGTAATAATTTACAAAATAAATAAATTTATAGTCAAATCAAGTGTAATAAATAAACTTGTGTAAATAATATTAGGTAAACTAAAAAAGTAATAAATAAAATAGTAAAAATAGTATTAAATAAACCATTGCAAATGGAAAATATAACAGCAAAAGAGTTGATTTTTGATTATTACGACTGTAACCTAAAAGTGTCCTTGAACCCTTTTGCTTTCGAATAAGGTATTATAAGCACAGGGATTTCCAGACCCAGACGGACAGTCGGACATCGGAGATAAACTCCTGGAATAAATATAATTATATAATGTATAAAATACCTACTAAAATATGGAATTGTAGATCTAGATCTACAGGCTGTAGACCGTTTGCGAATCCTTTTCGGTATAATATTGGCTGTTGACTGAATATATCTAAAGCTTTCGTTATAACATTATACAATCAAGAACAAATCAAAAATTTACAGTGTCAATCAAATGACAAGATTCATTTTTACTCATAAAAGCCACGCCACTAGTCACGAAAAGCTGATACGCGGCCAACAATGTGGAGAAATTCATTCAAAACTGGCATTTCATTTCAGATTCATTTGCAAATGCATTGGTTATGGTAATTAAATAATCCATCAGAAAGAGGAAAACCCGAGTAAGTGTTTAATCAAATCAATCAGATTACCTACTAAATACATTACAGTTGGCGATGGCTGAATTTATTATGTGTGTCATGGTTGACCGAAATAGAAAACATGGAATTGGTAAAAGGACGTTTTACTTCTAAGTTAAAACAATTCATTCCATTTCCTGAAAATAACGACCTATAAATAAATACTTAAATAGAGTACCTATCTCAGATTCGACCTTATTTGTTACTAACTCGAACATTAACAGTAAAACTTGATTTTCATGTTCACACGGCCTCCTTCTGCTTGAGTTGAAGAAAAATTATTAAATAAGTTATATATGCCGAAAATACCTGTTAAATAAAATAATTCTACATTAACCCAAAATAATTGAATAATAAAATATAAAATTACGATTTGCGGAACTTACTGATGTCAAAAGAGAATTGTCCAAAATAAAAAAATATCCAGGCGAGATACTGATAGAACGTTTTGTCACATTTAAGGCAAATTCCTGAATCTATGTAAAACAAAATAACTTAGTTTTATTTTATTAGCATATATACCTACATTGTATATATTATTATTCATACCAAAATAATAAAATGACAAATACTAATTCTAAGTTAATGTTAAAATTAACTTACGTGTAACTGTGTGACCAAACTTAAATCTTTGATGTACACAGGGATTGCACATATTTTTTTCATCAACTGTCCGCCAATATCCTTTAGTTTACTTGATTCTGAAGCCAAACTATAGACACTTCTTCCACGTACAATTATGTTAGGAAAAATGCCGACCATATTGCTATAAGGGCCCCCTTGAATCGCATATTTCATGAAAAATAAAGAATAGATCACAGAAACAAAAGTACTGGATGCTAGATCCACTAACAATTTAGTTGTCAATGAAGAATGAAATTGGTCAATCAACTTTATTACTTCGCTATACGATTGAATTAATCTTCTGACTTGGGTTTCAACATGTTCATTGTCAAATACGTTTTTGGTTTCTCGTTGTTCTTTAGTGTGATTACAAGAATTGGAAATAAAATTTTCCGAGTGAATCTTATCCATTCAGTCTGAGATACTCAAAAATGCTGCTTGATAAATTTTTAAAAAATAAACTATCCAAGTGACAGAGCAAATTTGAAAAGTATTAAGAAAATAAATAGCCAATATAGAAATTGGGAGGATGATCGAAGAAAGTTGAATTTTTTCAGCACCTGAAGGGTGTTCGTCGAGTAGTAGTTCAGCAGTAAAAACTAATAAAAATGTAATCTGCAGCATTGGCACGAAAATAATCAAAAAAATGGAATTTCGGATTTGCGAATTTATATGTGAAAAATGTTTGGTTGTTTGTATATTTAATAAATCATTGATTTTTTGAAGTTGTTCGCAATGCATCTTCCAAACTTTTAATATTGACTTCGCATGTGTCATTCCCACTATTCGGAAAGTAATTCCAAGGGCCATGGAAGTAAGTCCCATTACATAAAATACGACAATTTCGAACGCAGTGGTCATTTTAAGCAAAGGCAGAATAGCTTCAAATGTGAACATAGAAATACAGGTGATAATAGAGAAAAATAGAGTAAGGAATATATTGACGAAGACTGGCGAGCTCCAAGATTTGTAGTAAAGGGATCGGTTGCCAGTTTTATTGTCCACGGAAATTGGAAGGACCAAAAATCCCAGGGTTTGCATGGCCTTTATTGCCCAATATCCACTTTGTATTAGATATTCTTCGATATTATCCATTACTTTATTTCGAAAACAGATTTTATATTTAATTTTGAGAATATTATCGGATTTATTCGGCAGTTATGTTTTAGGAATGGATTTACACTTTCAATAAAACGCTTATGGAATGTTATACGTACGTCTGGTGACTTTAGCTGATTTTTATCTACTAGCTATATTACTTATCTGCTAATTAAATTAAGTATTCTGAGTTGCCTACCTGAACGTTTCTAGCAACAAATGTATGAACATTTTATTGTGTTACGTTACTATACCTTTACTACTGACTTATTGACTATTTTAGTATGTAATTATGTTATATCCAATTAGCAAAAGTGTTAAATTCGAGTAACCTTGAAAGCATTCGGTATACCTAGCTAATTCATTAATTCCATAATATAATCGAAAACGTTATAAAATATTTTTGGTCCTTCTACCACACCACTGCTACTATAATACTACTTATAGATATAAATTTACTTATTCTACCTTACATGTTATAGATAGATTTATTTCTGGGCTTCTCGAATTTACATTCATTACACAATATGACAAATTTTTGTTTTATAGCTGAGATAATATTTAGTGCAGTATTAGGATTTATATCTAAGAATAAGTAGCATTTCTTAGGTAAGTAATATATTATGTCTAAACAGTTACATGTTGTATTAAAATGAATGACTTAAAAATTACATTTAATTTTAATGTGTAATAAATAAAGAATAATTCTATTGCACTCTGCCTAATGCACAATGTTCAACCTTTCAAATTGTAATTATCGGCGATGATTCCTGTGTGTGCGAGTCCTCCGGGTTCTTATAAATTTAATAAGGTGAGGTGCAAAATTTAACTTTTATGGAAAATATAGTTNAATTTAATAAGGTGAGGTGCAAAATTTAACTTTTATGGAAAATATAGTTGCTCTTCTTAATATACTTATTATTCTAGAATTAACGTAATCATGCAGATAATTTTTGCTCGAATTAAAAGAATTAAAAGTATTAGATATGTGATGCAAAAATAAGAAATTTTGTTATACATAATAAAATATTATTGACAGCAAACAAAGCAAAATAGATATCCAAAAGATGCAGAAAAATAATAAGTACAGCCTGCACAAATACTTTTGGGTCAGGACAGGGGCAGACTTCTATTTGAGATGTCAGGACTCAGGACAACAATAAAATTAATAAAAAGACCATCATAATAAATGCACACCACAGGCCTCTAGCGTTTCTCGCCGTAGTAAAATTGCAGCTGTTGCCATATATACCTACCGAAAATTTTCAATGTAAAATCTTCAATCAGATTCAAAGAGTTTCAAAAAACGTAGAGTTTAAAAAATGCCAAAAAATGAAAATTGGAATACATTTTTCTAATGCATTTCTCTTACTCCAAACAATTTCAAATTTTGAGCGCTGAAAAAATGTTATTTAGAATTGGGCGTTGTGTTAATATTTCGTCCTTTTCCCTTCCTATGGTCAATTGGTCAACTATTAGTCAACAATTAATTTGCAAATGTTTTTCAAAGCAATTTTGATGATGTAAGTTTTCCAGAAGAAAAGAAACAATAGCGAGACTCAAGCCAATTAAAAATAAAAACAATACAATCTGTACGTGTTCAGTTTTCAAAACCTGTGGCCTTCCTTCATTCTTATTATTATAATTTATTGTTATTGAATTACGGGAATCATATTTAGCATTTCCTCGCAGTTGACGTAAAAAAACTTTGGTCAATATTAAAGAGTTTTTTGTATTACGGGAACGTATTAACCATTGAGTTATTCCTGACGTCTGAAAACTTTGGGCTGTTTTGAAAAGATGCCATTCATACATGCTGGTATGTTTAATGGACCAGTTTAAAACGGTATCGATTGAATCCTTTGATTTTTTATACGGAAGATTTCCTTTCTCGATTTTCAGAATATTTAATGTAGCTCCAATGATTTGAGAATCGGCAATAAAGTATTCATTTTCTTCCCTCACAAAGCGAAGATATGATTCCAACATGGAGTGGCTAATGGCCTTTATCGAATTTAACTTTCGAAAAATTCGTTTATAACACAATTTCGGATTTATCGCATATTTATATTTTATAATTCGCAAAGTGTTTGAATCGGTAGAGTTGTAATCTTTAATATAGGAATCTGAGATTGTGAATGCGGGAGATTTTGAAGACCCAAGTTGTTCAAATGTTTCTGGTGGAGATGGTAATCCAGTTTTCAAAATGTAACTGACTAGCTCTCCTCTGTAGGTTTCCGATATTATAAGACAATAAAATAACCAGGGAAGGAAACACAATCGAAAACAGAGTCTCTTCGAGGGACATTTTTCCACACATTGATCAAAGAGTGGACGAAAAATTAACGCTGCCGTTTCTGTAAAAACGCTAATGTAGTTTTTTGATTTGTATTCCCCAATTTTGATAATTGTTACAATAGTTACCCACAGACCAAAGGCGCAAATAAGTGTCCCGATTATAACTTTCTCATCTAACGGTCCCAAAATTCCTTTCCAGTTGATTGCCATCTGAGTGTGAGGGGAAATGAATTCAATGGAATAAGATTCACCGTAAAAGAATGGAATAGAAGTTGGAATATCTGTGTCTTTAATTTTATATTCCAAATGTCGAAAAAAGATATCTGGTTCTGTCCTGCGAATTGTTGTCATAAGATGCTTAAGTGTCAAATTGTAAACTTCAGTAAAATAAAACGATATGTACAACTCGGGGCAGATTAGTAGAAATTTAGAAAAAAACTGTCCGAAGAGTAGTTTATCTGCTGAAATTTTTACATTCCCTGTCCTACTCATTTCCATTTCAAATCCATCAATATTTTCAACTTCGATTACAGCCCTGTGAAAGTTTTTGGTTATTTGAAAGAGATCTTCAACTGTTGTAAAATGAGTCCATTTATTGTTAACATTATATCCACAAAAGTGACACCATTTAAATATTCCACTTGGAGTTATTTGCACTAAATGTTTATACTTTATAAAAGAATCGGAGGAATTGCTGTATTGATTTTCAATGAATGAATTTTCACCAGTAGCGTGTAAAACTAATAAATGCTTTCGCCTTTTCAAAATTTGCAATGTGTTTCTTAGTTGATGTTTTCCGGGGGTTTTGATATAGCTGGCCAAGTTTTGTTCTGCATTTTTCATTTTCAGGAATAAAATATCAAACGATTGAAGATAATGAATATCAATATTACTTTTTATCATATTTCCAGCAGTAATATTACCTCTCTGTTGAGATGAAACAATTATTTGCAAAGTGAAGTGTATTTCATTTAGATGTTTCAGCATAAAATTTATTTCTTCTGTTATTATCGAAACTTCTGGTATTGATATGTCATTTTGGTCATAATGGAATGTGATGCAATATTTTTTAAAAAACTTAAGTGTCGTAAAAAACGATTTAAAATGTCCTACAGATTTTCCAATTGGAGTTAAACTATTTGTTGAAATGGGAAAGAGTAATTGAAAAGCTATTATCAGCAGTATATTCATCTTTACTCTAAAAAAAGTTTATTCACTGGATAGACAACAATTTATATTTATAGGTAAAGCTTTTAATAATCGACAGTAACGACAATAGTAATGAAGAATAATAAATACTATGAAGAAGATTATGTTACCTGACAAAAGGTTATTGGCATAGAAATTCACGGACCTGTATATAATACTACATAATTATAGTTTATCTTCGTAAATATTAATTCAACGTATCGCGATATTTGCCTCATATATATATTTGTAACAAATATTTATAAATAAGTAGCACTTATCTCCCAAATAGTTAATTCCCTTGCCCAAAATGCTGCCAATAGCTGATCGTTGATATTCTGCATCCACATAACTGAAAGGATTTGAACAAACCAACGTTTGGTACTTGGAAATGTGGACTGTCTTAGATAAATTGTTTAAGAAATGATTTTATGCTCAAGCGATTGTGCTCTATTCTACGTATTGCTTTGTTCCATTTTTACATTTTGGACATGATTATTAATTATAATAATTGTTGCTAATTTTTGAACACACTGTTTTATAAGGTTCGTGCTTGAAATATATATTCAGGAAGTACAAATGTTTTGGAGTAGTTGTATTTATCTTTTGCAATGCAAAGGGTTGGTGTCACAAAATTTATGCAGTTATACACCTAATTGAAAATAACAAAAGTAATAGCCAAGTAGAAGTTTCAAACTCTTAAGTATTATGAATAAGCGTCGGTGTGTAATTCCTGATATTAAGGAACCTGACATAATTGAAGACTCCTGCCCAAGTTTTGCAATTATGAGGTACACAATATAATAAGGGGCATTATATTGTTTTGATCTCATATTTTAATACTAACATTTTAAGTGGTATGCTGCACAAAGCATTACTAATGCAACTAGTAACTATTTGGAAAATTTAAGTACATAATGTTGGTTAATTGCATTTCTTGGTAATACATAGGTATATAGTCGATTTTAGTTTTTATAAGCATAGAATATACCTATATAGCAATAAAGGTATGTAGATCCTGAAAGTATGAAGCCTGTTTAAATAATTTGAGCATACTGCTTACGTTTAGATATATATCTGTAAATCTGTACCTACTTATCGGAATCAATAAGGGAGCATAACAAAATAACAAAGTCTCTTCGTATCGTCCTATTTTAAAGCTGTCTCTATTAAGCAAATGGTTGGAAAACATCATCAAAAAAACTTTGATAATTAATATTGAAGAAAACAATATGTTATCTACAGATGAGCTGCACGGCTTTAGAACACTTTGTTCAGGTGTAACCACCCTTAACATTTTACCAGAAGAATTCTCTGCAGAAATTTGCTGAGTTAGACAAACCACTAAATAAGGTTATAGCCATACTTATTGATTTAAAAAAGGCTTTTACAGTATCTGATTCAGAATAAGCTTTCTAATTACAAAAAGTCCTAATACAATCTTAATGATAATTACATGCATTTTTTTAATTTTTTAAATTTTCCTCTTTCTACCTTTAATCTTAACACTCGCACGACTAGTTATAAAAACTTCAGCGGATTACCAGCTGTGGTAGGTACAATTGTACCTCACAGTGTTTTATTCTTTAGACTGAGTCCTAAATCCATGGTATTGCGTTTTTTCTCGGTTACATTGCAGTATCCAACTGTGGTACAATTGTACCACAGATAGGATGAAACACTTATTGTGGTACATTTGTACCACATTGGTAATTGCTATGTATGTGAAGCCTTCCTGACACTAAACTGTGGTTGACTCCCTTAAGGTTAGTCTGACTTGGAGGTTTACCTACCCTACATTGTAAAGAACTTTTGATTCTTTACATTCAAATCAGTCAAATGATATGCATACTATGCTATGTAAATAAGTATCGTTCATTAGTGAGATAAAGAGCTGCTTGCTGGACACAATTTCATTATATCTTCCCTAAATATATAATAGATAGGTTTGTCTCTGAAAGTTTATAGAAGGACATGAAGCATTTAAGTCGAGGCTGATTTCCTATTTTGTGTTTGTTCGATTCATTTCGCTTTGTCTGACTTGTGCCTCTGCTTTGTGCTCGCATTCCATAATTCTAAATAGATTCATAATTTCTAAGTAATTGCCTTCTGTGTGCTTGCTATAGATTCAAGACCTAAGTCTTAAGTTAATTGTAAGTAATTAAATTAGAATCACTAATATTAATTTCATTTCAAAGGTAGATCATCTTGAGATCTAAATTCTTTGGAAAGTATTTCATAATAATTGTGAATTAATTCTTAATAAGTTAATATTATTTCGATTATTAAAGATAATCTTTATTAAAGCCACTCTTAAACTTCATTCTGTCCGACAATTTCGATTCTCTCTCAAAAGTATCGCGACTACATTTGTGTGTTTGTGTTGTTGGTAAATTTGGTAACCTTTCGAATAAACCAGTTGTCTTGCTTTGTTGAGCGTACACGACAGCAGCAGCATAAGCAACAACCAAAAAAACAACGTTATTTTATGCTTGTGATTTAGTTTAATCTATATGTCTTCCTCAGTGTTGGGAAATTGACCGCTTTTTTGCGTTTTGACCGGGCCACCGGTCAAAACGGTCAAAACGGTCAGATTGCGCGTCATCACAAGAGCATGCGTACTATGGCACCGCGAGTCATAATTCTTTTGAACTAATGAATACACTCATACTCATTCATACTATACCCATTACCATTACCCATAATATAAATACCTGCTGCTACTACACTGTTGTTAATTAATAATAATGCTACTAACAATTCAACATTGACAACTGATTAATCCTAATCTTTTTATAAGTTGATAATAGTATTGTTATTGTTGAGTACCCAGTCAGCACAAAGATCGCTAGGTAGCTACGTATTTCATGCAAATCTACTCAGCGGCTGTCCTTACCCGGCAGTATGTACTGCGCAGCGAAAATGAACATACGACTGTATTGTAAAATTGCCCTCAATTCCGTAGATATCCAGAGGATATCGAGTAGCTTGGAGCACTAAGTCCTTACCCGGCAGTATGTACTGCGCAGCGAAAATGAACATACGACTGTATTGTAAAATTGCCCTCAATTCCGTAGATATCCAGAGGATATCGAGTAGCAACATTTAGTAGCGCGGTTTTCAGGAATGTAGATCGGTAATATTAACCGTCACCTTACGAAGCAATAGCTCCATTCCGACATTTTCTTTGTCGATTTCATTGTGTCTTTCTATCAAAGGTTTTTAGATTTTGAAAAATATCATTTTTGAGTGAAAATTTTTCAGTGCAGTTTTCAGGTTTCCAATAACTTAAGCTAATTTAGTTAATTCGTTGCCAAACTCAATCATCAATCCAGTTAACTATCAAGGTTGTCTCCCAGAGGAATGCAGTCATCAAAATCGAATACTTCCAACCAGGTTAGCTATTTATTACTTTACTTACCAAGCGCTACATTTCCTTTTTGGATTTTTAAAATTAAGATAGTTACATAAATATTTGATAAACTAATGGCCAAATTAAATGATTTTCAGAACAGATTTGTGTTTCTGACCGGTGACAAATAAGCGATCAAGTATCTTTATTTGATGTAGCTGTAGTTGCAAAAATCATCAAGCATTTACGGTAAATTATTTATTCTTTAAATAACACATTATAGCACCTTTTAACATATTTCAACTACAACTAACTTACACTACACTATTGTAAACAACTACTTTGATGTTTTTAGGACGAAAAATCAACTAAACTTCTCCTCCTAAACTGGCTTCAACTCCTAAATATTCCATTTCATTCCAACCACTACCTTTCCCATTTACCTGTACATTTATTTACAAGTAATTAAAACTTAGTATTTACTAACATCATAAAATGTTTAGGAAGCCATTATCCCAATTAGGTAGACGCCAATTGAAAAGGCGATTAAGTGCTTTGCAAAGAGGCAGAGAAATTGCCATTCGGCAAATCAATTCGCGTTTATATTCCAATAGACTAAGAAATTCTGCCGCTGCACATGTGTTAGATTACAATCAGCCAACAGCGGATAGCGAAAATAATAATAACACGATTACCAATAATCATATATTAAATGAAGTACTTAATAGAGGCGAGGGTAGTATAATTAATAATGAATGTGTTGATGAAAATTATGAATTTTCTGACGAGAACAAGGAAACCGCAGCCATACTTTTGGAATTGAAACGGTGGGCCATTCAACATAAAATAACTATTACTGCAAGTACTTCATTACTTAAACTTTTGCAAAAGTACTTTCCGCGTTTAAATTTCCCTGCAGACGCAAGAACTCTATTAGGCACACCTAGAAATACAGTTGAATTACGGGTGGAACCTGGAGAGTATGTTCATTTTGGATTGGAATTTTGTCTTCGTGACATCCTTTCAAAACACAAAGTACATCCTCCACGTATAGAACTCCAATTTAACCTAGACGGGCTCCCTATTTCCAAAAGTACAAATAAACAGTTATGGCCAATTCAAGCAAAAATTATGAATTGCAATAGATTGCCATGCTTTGTTGTAGGTATCTACTGTGGAGAAAAGAAACCACATTCAGCAAATGATTATCTTTCCTCTTTTGTAGAAGAACTGATCAGACTTAATGAAAATGGTTTAATTATAGATGACATAGTATTCAATATTTCAGTTTTGAATTTTATTTGTGATATCCCAGCTAAGTCATTTATAAAGTACACCAAAGGACATAATGGTTACTTTTCTTGCGAAAACTGTAAGATAGAAGGTGATTATTTAAATAATAGGGTATGTTTTTATGGAAAGTCCTTAGCTTTACGAACGAACGAAAATTTCAGGCAAAAAGAAGACCAAAATCACCACACTGGTGCCAGTGTATTAGAATCCCTACCGATTGACATGGTAAAAGATTTTCCATATGATTATATGCATTTGGTATGCCTAGGTGTTACCCGTAAATTGTTAATGTTGTGGATGAAAGGAAGGGATAAACGGTACAAATTAAGCAACAGAGACATGATTTTAATTTCAAAAAACCTAGTTTCCTTTCGTAACCATATTCCCGTAGACTTTCAAAGAAAATCAAGAGAGCTAAGAGAAATTGACCGTTGGAAAGCGACCGAGTTTAGATTGTTTTTGCTGTATGTAGGTCCTATTGCTTTAAAAAATATTTTAAGCAGTCAAGTATATGAACATTTTTTGTCCCTTCATGTTGCAATAAGACTATTGTGCACCGAATCTCTAGTGAGAAATGAAATAATGCTAAATTACGCTCAATCTCTTCTTGACTATTTTGTTGACGGATTTGAAACAATTTATGGAAAACATGAGGTATCTTATAATGTTCACGGATTGAGACATTTGGTAAAAGCGTGTAAAGATTTTGGGAATTTACAAAATTTTTGTGCATTTCCTTTTGAAAGCAATTTAGGTTGTATAAAAAGAATGTTAAAAACCCCAAATAATTCGCTTGCACAAATACATAGAAGACTTATTGAAAAAAGTCAGTTTAGTTTTCATTTACCTCATACAGGACAAAATACTTTCAAGGGCGAACATTCTAACGGTCCCTTATTAAATACACTTAATTGTCTGCAGTACAAAGGGTTTCAGAATTTAAATTTAAATGTTTCTATAGCATCTCCGAACAATATTTGTATGTTAGTTGACGGAACTGTAATCAAAATAATAAATATTATTTCTGAAATCGTTACAAATCATGTTTTCGTGGTGGGTCAGCGATATATAAATAAAGCAAGTTTCTACGTATAAACCATGTAGTTCCGCACTGATCGATGTGTATTTAGTCGAACATAATATGTCCGATATTATTGAGTACCCTATAGAAGTAATCAAATGTAAATGCATGATGATACCTTCCATCAATCCCAACCAATTTATATCTTTTCCTTTGCTCCATCATAGTTGAGATGTTTTCCGTGGTGAAGTTCATTAAAACAAAGGAATATGAAGCGGTACCTTCCCACTGGTATCAAGAGCCTTCAACATGTCACTGGCCACCATTTAAGACGTCCCAATGTGTCAGGCTCATTAAAGAACAAGCGCCTGTCTCCCCGGCGTGGAAAACACACAGCGCAGTCTTATTAAGCTCTCATGGTGAGTATTTAAATATAATAATCTTTTAGTAAACCAGGCAAGGTAAAATAAAATAATGTTATTATGTATGTTCTCTTCTTTGTAGGAAGCTACCAGGACGCCGCCAAAGAAGCAACGCGTAAAGTGGCTGAAGAGTCCTCAAATGCCGAAAGCGAACCAGAAAAGAAACGGAAAAGAAGAACGACTAATCGTTATCCAAAGCAAAACTCAGAATCTGAAGGAGATGGTAAAGGCAATCAAAAAATCCTAAATAGGAAGAAATTCAACATTAAGCCAC